>CAFUXE010000061.1:208873-243291 GCA_903364295.1 Serranus cabrilla | reverse complement strand
ACACACACACACACACACACAGCACTCCGTCAGCGTCTGGCCACGGTGTGTTTTGCCACTCCACTCCTCCAGTTTCCCAACCCGTGTTTCTGGTAAAGGGCCATTTTAGTTCCAGCTCAGGCCTGCGGCGGAAAGCATCTCCCTGAGGAAAATAAGCATGACTCGCTCCAGTGAAGACATCTGCCCTTTGAAAGCGAGCGTGGCTGTTTGAACAGCTGTCAGAGCACACCGTGCATCTCAGACCTTCCCTGATAAAACAGAGGCAAGTCTGGGAGGGAGAATTGACAGAGGACGGACACTGTGTGGACAGAAGGCGACATTCGCTGGCAACAATGGGACAAGATGCCCTACCTGTGTGCTGCGTAGACTGACAAGCAGCTGCAAGAGGAACTCCAGCACTTGGTCACTTGTGCTCAGAGACTATGTGGCCTCAGAGAGTCAAATGCAATTTCTTTTCTCTGAAAAGTTTGTCAGGGGTTTTGACAGTCGACATATGTGTCATAATTTCACTCCAGAATCAAAAATACTTCAACGTAGCCTTAGTGAGCAGGGACCAATGCCAGTTTTGAGTGCCTGGGGTAAAGCTGGACCTGAGACATTTTTATAAGAGAAAAGCTGTAAGAACAAATGTATGTATGAGGCTTCATTTGAAAGGTAACATCTTCTATGTCTGAAATTGTGCACTTGATGGAGGGGCTTACAGGTGGATTTTAAGAAATTAAAGGTAGTGTCAGTCATATCCCTTCTTGCATGGAGACTGAAGCACACACAAGGTCATTTCAATTATACCGAAAACTTAAAAAGTATAAAAGTAGGTCTTCATGGTTTAGTTTGTACTTAAGTGAGTATTTGCATCGCCGGCGCTGCAGCAGTGTGCCAGCAGTAGACACACTCTCACAAGCCAAGAAGATTTCAAGCTTAACAGTTAAGACTTTTGGTCCTGAAGTGACTGTCTGTTACCCAGTCAAGAGGAACAAGTGTATGTCAGACTTAGAAAAGTGCTAGGAGCTCAATTGCATTAAAGCTCTTAGTTTGCCTGAGCTCCAATCTAATTGGATAAAGCTGGAAAAGCAGCTTCCAATGTGCACGAATCCATTTTTCCCCCCATTTTTTTGCAGGAGAGATGCTCCCCGTGTTCTGTTCCTCCCCGTCTTTTGTCCTTGTCAACATTCCCCAAATGAGATTCCCAAAATCAGGAGGTGAGGGGAGCACGCATGCACGAGTGCACAGAGCAAACATTGTCAGACAGACACACCTCTCACACCAGCATGCTGGCTGGCATCTCTTTCCTTTCCCGTCCTTATTAAAATTCCATATTGAGATTCCTTCCTGCCACTCCGCCTCCCTGGCCCTGTCACTCAGCCACCAACCAGCGACAAAATCAGCAAGTTTCAACAAAGACACACACATATGCATAGAGACACACACGGCACACAATCCAAACTTTTCTTAAGACAACTCGTCCCTGCTCCCGCCCTTTATGTGTGGGATGAAAGTTTCCTTTAGGTGATATGTATGAGAGCGTGTATCAGCGTCTCCCCCTCCTGCCTTCCCTTCGCTCCTCTCCATCTCTGCCCCCCCTTCTCATTGTCATTATTTTCGATGGTGTCCCCCTCTGATCTGCCGAGCCTTTGGGTGCTCTCTCTCCTCTCTCTGTCTTTCTCTGGTCCCTTTCATCTGTCAGGCGCTCCCCTTGGCGACCGCCACTGAGGGGGTTTGATTTCCCATCATGCCTAGCATTGCCTCCCTGACTCCGGCTCCCTCTCTCCCCACCCCCTCTCCCTCTGAGGCGAGTGTTGTGCCCCCGCGTCGTTGGGCAATTATCCCCGGGAGTAATGAGGAGCGGCTCTCCCTCCACGGCGCACTGACTGACACCTCTCCCACTCATTTGTCAACAAATCAGACGGCTGGTGTGGGCGGCCATATTGAGCTGAGGGTTGTCGTTGGGAAGCTCAGGCTGAGGCGCATCGCCGCGTCTCTCTCTCCCTCTCTCTTTTTCTCTATCCTCCTCCATCCCTTCCTCTCTATCTCTGCCACCTCGTTATCTCTGACAGGGTGTCATTCGTTCCAACTCTCACTCCTCCTGTGTCAACCCTCCACACGCTCCGATGTATTTGTGTTCCTCAGCCGCCAAGAAAAGTCTGACTTCCAATAGGCCTAATGGTCATATGTGGCTAATGATCACTAAGCTGAATAAGTGACACTATTCAATTTATTTGTGTCAAAGTCAGTCACAGCCAGTCGCTGTAAACACTTTGTTCAACTACACGATGAAGACTAGAGTGCAAAAGGCAAAATATTTTCAGATACGTCTTTAGTCACAAAGGCGCCTTTCAATTTGTCACCATTAGTCGATGCAGCTGTGGAGGATATGTAAATCTCATCTGCCGTGTCATGTCAGGGTGAGCGAGGTCTTTGATGTGCCAATTAAACTCTGTACATTTCACCGTGTACTTTAAAGATGTGCGATGAGTGACTGTGTGTGAGCTTCACATGTGAGCAGAGCGGAGAGACGTGCATGTTTACACACCAGGACATGCACCAGATGTGTGTGTCTGTGGGTCGAGTGTGTACTCACAGTGCTCTTTGCGCTCCTCCGGGCTCGATGAAGCCTCTCCATCAGACAGCAGGCCGGACATGGAGAACAGCTTCCTCCCAGAGTCCTCCCCGGCTTTGAGGGAGCCGCCAGGGGAGCCGAAGTCAAACTCCTTCACCTCCACCTCCGGGAAGCAGCTTTTCAGCCTCTTGGCGGGGGTGAACGCCGACTGGTAAACCCCTGACTCCCTCTCCTCCTGCGGGGAGGAGAAAGGTCGGAAGGCGCCCACCCCGCTGTGGTTGAGCATGCTCAGGGTGGAGCAGTCCAGGTTCGGTGGGGTGAACTGGGGGTGCAGGTGGAGCAGGGAGGCTGGGAAGTCGCGGGAGGGAAAGGTGCCTGACATGGGGCCCTGGCGCTGATACATGGAGGTGAAGGTGTAGGAGGCCGAGGGGAAGGGGAGGTGCAGGTCCTTCTCCACGGAGGCAGGGACGCCGAAGGGCCTGGGCGCCTGGCAGGGGACGGAGGCATCTCGGCCGGCCTCAGCAGTGGAGGCGAGTACCATCAAGGCGGGGGAGGCCAGTGGAGCTGGCAGGTAGGAGGGGCTGTCCATCTTGAAGGGGCGGTGGAGGTCCATTCACCTCCCTGTTAGTGGTCCTGAGGAGAGGGAGAGGAAACAGAGTCAGAGGAGAAGGCTGAGCTGCAGCACATGAAAGAAACGGTTTCACAAGGTTCAGGTTCTTTTTAATTTAAAATGTGGCATACAAAAAGTCTTCGTTACTGAGCTTAATCATTAATTTGCTCTCTCTTATGAATAAACAAGTTTAATTCAGTCTGACTTTTTTTTTTCATTTTGTTCAGTTTTTTTTTTACAATCCTCAACGCCAAAAAACACACCCATTTGCAACTCAAGAGGCATTTTTACAATCACAGTTTTGGACTAATTTCAGTAGAAACGGGTTGGAGGAGGCCTACTGTGCCTGTAAATAATTACGACGGAATAAACTGACAGTAAAACACACACGTAGCCGAAGTCTGCAACCGATACATTTGATGGTGAGGTATGAGCAAATAGATTTCGGAAAACCTTCAAACGCGTTAATTAAAAGACTCATTTTTTCTCGAAACGGGTTAATTATCATAGTTAACAAATACACTGTACATCATGTTAATTGTGTCCACTAAAATAAAAAACGGAGGTGGGTCTTTTCTTAGAAGTTTCTCCACTTTTATGTTCTAAAATGTGAAAATACAGTTTGCAGAAAAAATATTAACGGATTAATCGAGTTGAATTAATTGCAGCTTATTTAAAACATAACCGGGCTGAACAATAATATGTTATTATCTTTAGGGGAAAAAAGCACGTTTTCCTGTTTTTCAAAATAAAATTTAATAAATAAAAAAAAGATTGGCTTTTTTGTGGAAAAGGCCGAAATAAGAAAAAAAAAGTTTGGGCCCACTGATTCACCTTTGTCAATTACATCAGTATTTCTTTTACAGTTTAAGCAGCAAAACATTTGTTAAATTAAAAGAATTTAACTTTGTGCAACACAATAAACAACACGTTACCTTTACCAAATAAAAAAAACGGCCTATATTTGTAATTAAGTGCCACTTTTCAACCACTTTTCACACAACTAAAAGCGTAATAATGCAGATTTAACCCGATTCATTCAAATTTCCTCAAAGTCTCAACATCGTTTCAAACCGGGAACAGTTTTGTAGCGCGAGCGCACAAGTTCCCTCACTTCAGTAAAAAAAAACGTACCACAAAGCCCCTCACCTCAACACATGGCAATCACATAACCAATTAAAGCAATTAAAACAAATGAAGCTCTAATCACTTGTGTTATCAAGCAGCATCAGCTGCCACTTACCGTGTTCTCGAAGCGAGATTTATTTCCAAGCAACTCTCTCTTCCTCTCTCTGTCTGTCACACTCTTCTTCTCTTTCAACTTCTAATTTCAAGGACGCGGCACTTTCTCCCGGTCGCGCAGTAAAAAGAGAGACGAAGAAGAAGAAGAGGAAAGAAAAAAGCGTGCAGCTGCAGGCAGCGTCGGCTCCTCCAGATGTTGCGAATGTTAAACAGTGAGTTACCGCTGAGGAGTCAAGAGAGGTGCAAGTCGCTGCGTTTCTGGGCATCAGTGGGTGGACTGGCTCTCTGCGGGTCGGTCTGACTCTGTTGGTCTCCTTCATGCGCTCCGTGTGACAACCCCCCCACCCCCACCCCTCTCTCCCTCTCTCCCTGCCCTCTTTCTCTGTAGCCTCTTCCCCCTCTTCTCCCCTGCTCTCTTCCCCCTGAGACGCGATGGACACATTCAATTTCTTGCCCTGGCTACATGTGTTAGAGTGAAATTGAGTCTTTAAAATACAGTTTTTTAGTATAAGAAAAAAAATAAGATAAGCCACACAGGCACCAGAGCATTTAACTTAATATATAGTAAAAATGTATGGATTCTTAATGAAAACATTAACTTTTACACCTGTGAATACCTTTACATTTGGAGCACCAAACATACATTCCCTCTATAAAGACTTTTTACAATAAAAAGTTTAAATTCAGTGCATTTCAAGTTAACCCACTGAAGTGATCACTTTCACTGTGTGTGTGTTGGTGTCAGTGCTTTGTTACTGTGAATGGCAGGTGATGGAGTTATCCGCTCCTCGCTGAGCCTCTACACTCTCCAGCCCGTGTGATTGACACTTGGGAACATTCCCTTTTGATGAGACACAATGCAAACCAATGGTATTATTTGTCACAGATAATCTGCTTTCAACTTCAACACATTACACACAGCGTAATATCTGCATTATTCATATCTGATTTCCTGCACATTGTCAGAAAGCACAGCTCAGAGCGCCACAAATCAGCCCAAATCACTCTTAATTTGTTTTTATCGGTATTGGTATTGCTTAAAGACTTTTTGAAATAATGTAATTGAAATAATTCCTTATTCCCCCGAGCCAATCCAGAGGCTTTACACTGCTAATCTAATGTGACACGCAATTTCCGTCTCTCAGACGATTGCTTCCCCTCAGGTCCCTGTCTTTAATGAACAGCCATTTGGCTGTGAGCCCGTGCATGTGTGTGTGTGTGTGTGTGTGTGTAATCAGAGAGCAAGAAAGAGTCTTGCGATAGGAAATGAGTGAATTGGGAATATCACAGCCAAGAAGACACAAGAAGGAGGCTTGTGGGGAGAATCAGTGGGGTTCACCACGCCAGCTCAGCCTGAAAACACACCGGATGACTGCAACGAGTCCAAACCGTTCATATGTGGTTATATACGGCCCACAGGAGCGTTTCCTCAGCTTGTGCCCCTACTGGTGGCCGGATGTGAACACCTCCTCATACCTACATGTAGCCGTCATGGAAAGGGTTGGAGTTAAGTTAGGTTTGGGCAACAAAACTACAAGGTTAATGGTGCATTCCATTTCAAATGGGAATTAGGAAATTCCCTAGTTCCCTGTTGTAAATTTCAAAATTTCTAAATCAGGAATGCCCCCTGAATTTGGACTCACTCTTGGAAAGTCAGATGAACCTTGTGGCTCCTCCATGCATCAGTAACACTGAAAGCTTGAGTAAAATACAGTTTATTGTCACTTTTATCTCATTTTGTCTCGTTAAAGCAGTTGTACACACAGTCCTGAATGACAACTGGTTTTGCCCCGATCCCATGAAAGAATGCTTTTCCAACTTCATGTCTCAGCTTAAACATCTAACTTCTGACCTAAATGTAACGCTGCATACATTTTGGGAAAGCGGCCATGGTTAGGCCGAGGAAAGAACAGTTTAAAGTAAAATAAATTGGCTTAACAACTGGAAGTGAGGTATTGATGTGGGTAACATCAACAGTGGTGGAGAATGCAACATTAACACGATGGAAGTTAAGTTAATTATCCTTAACCTTATCTGACATTGGGTGAGAGGCAGGGGGGTGGAGTTATAATGTTAGCATTGACTTTTGGTTCCATACGGGATTTGAACACTGGATGAGGAACGTTTCTTTGGTGAAAGTCCTGTGTTTGTTTGATCTGCCCACCACAAGGGGACCATAGCTTTTACAATCCATAAGTTAATTTCCACTGCCTAAAAACACATGAAAGCTGCTGTACAAACGTCACACGGGGAGAACAGTGTCATTAATTGGGATATAAAAATAAATATTTACTGTGTTGCCTTCATTACCTACAGAGGAGAAGATTCATCTGCCCCCGACATCCATAAAGTGAGCGCTGAGACGAAGCTTTCCGTGTGAGCCTCTTCCTCTCACACCTAAAGACAGCCGGTTGGCGAGGAGGTGGCGGGCCAGACAGCAGATGCAGACCTTTAAATGGACACATAAACCAGAGTCCAGACTGACTCTGTAACAGTGCTGCCCTCGGACCAATATGGGAGCGTGTAACACATGTCTTCCCTGTGACAAGGCAAGGTCATTACTCCGCTCAGGGAGCACCCTCTCCCCTCACACATTGTTTTGGGGTGAGACAACCACATGCCACCACACACACTGACAAACAGACAAACTCACAGTCCAGGGTCAGATAAGACTGAACCGACACGGGGGCTGAAGCTGCTCAGGGTAAGGATAACCTTTGTCTCATTACGAATGAATAATCAAAGGTAATTTAGGAAGCTGGTGTTCTCCTCCTTCACCAGGAAATGCTAAAAATATGCAGCTGATCAGTAAACACACTCACTACAAGTGGCTCATTGACATTCTGATTATTATTTCTACCCTGTTCCTCCAATTTGCCTCTTGTGCTAGTGGCTGTGGGCGGTGTATAGTGGATGACGGGTGTGTGTCCTGCAGGCCCAGTGAAGTGTTAATGATGTCCCCGCTGCCTCAGCCAGGTTATGGCACAGGGGCCGTTAGCCGCCCTGGGTAAACTGCATGGCTCCCAGAATAAATTGCCACCCGGAGCCACGCAGGCTGGTCAGCCAGCCAATTACAGGCCTGCCCGCTCAGCTGAGGATGATGGGATACGATGTTAATTGTATGTCTTCATTTTCTGGCAGGAGGTGAGTCACTTGGCTTGTCTTTTTGACTGCCATATACACACACACATGCACACATGCAGCGTAGCATCTTAATATATGCAGTTTATGCCTCGATTCTGTCTCTTTTTGTGTCTTTGCTCACATTCATCTATCCTATCTCACAGATTTAAGCAATTTTAACATCATTTAAATTTCACAGCTGAGTTTTTGTGGTGTAATTCCCGACCAGTATGATGAGTTGAGGCAAATTAAATCAACGTGATGAGAGTTCACCACTTCTTTTATTACGATGCCAGGGGTCGTCAGCGGAGTCTTTTAACTTTCACCATGTGTAATTAGAGCAGTGAACAGTAAATAGTCATGTCTTTATTTTTTCTACGCTCCTCCTTTCATTCCCAGTTCTTGTTTTTAGGGCGTGGAGTAAACTAAGTTACTGCTGTAATCATTTCCACAGACCAATTAGTGATAATTACCTTTTGCTGTGAGAGTCACAATCAAACAATTACAGCAGATTGCCTTCAAAATGCATACGATTTCCCCTAATCAAAAGCAGAAGAGCAGGAAAATGAAAGGAGAGAAAAAAAAAAGAAATAATTTGTTTTTTAAAGTGATCGTGCCTGCTGGAGAAGCGGGAGAGAGAGATGTGCCAGACGGAAAACAAGTGTTCAGGACAACAGAGTGCCCCAGCAGGAGCCTTGCAGTGGCAGCAGCAGTGGTGGAGATGAAGAGTGCTCAGTTCTCTGGAGTCAGTTGGGTAGTAGTTGTGCGGCGGAGTTGTACACTCTCCTCAGTATATCAACATAGAGACTGTCTGGTAGCAGTGCTATGGAGAGAGAGGTTAGCTACTATATTAACATAGGGAGAGACAGCGCCAGAGCAGAGCAGTCTGCCAAAGACTGAGCAGTGGAAGTGAGACAGAGAGAGAGGCCATCGACCAGACAGCTACAAGATGGAGTGGAAGCGAACGTGTGAGAGATGAGCTGTCGAACATGTGACAATGTGTGTGTGCGTGTATGAGGGAAAGTGGAAGGGTGTGTGCGTGTGTGTGTGTGTGCGGGTGTGTGTGACAGCTCCCCAAAGCAGCCAGCGAGCGTGAATGTGAGGAGGAATACAGAGAGGTGCATTATGGTCTCAATCATTGATCGCTTCCTCCCAAGGGGGCTGGTGACTGCCCCTCACCACGCACAGACACACACGCACACACACTAGTATCCTGTATGTTTACACATTCACAGCACACCCGTGTCGGCGGGCCGATACTGTTTGCATGTACTCAACTTTGTCTCTATACGGCTGAAGTTAAATCCCCTGAACTGAAAACTGTTTTATCAACAGAACACTGTGGGGTTAAGTGGTTAAAAAGAGGTTTCAAATTGAACAATAAAAAATAAGCAATACATGCTGTGTGACTTCACCAGAGATGGCTAGCAGCTCATTTATGTCTGTCAGGAAATACACTACATATATCACAATAAAGAAGAGTCTTCAGAGACATGCTGTCAAAATTATATTGTAACTCAAAGGATATATTATTCTTACTGTCCCAAAGTCTCATGAAAAGACCAGAGCCATCAGCATGTTAGTCTCGTGGAATTGCAGAGGACCCACGACTGAAACAACAACAAAAGATGTGTCAAACATTTTGGACATGAAAATGAGGATAACATTTACATGGAGGCTCCACGATAAATTACTAAAAAGATTGGACTGGTGTGGACCTGAAAATCAAAAAATGACACTACAGGACCAGGCGTCCGTATGTGTGAGTTGGTATTGGGCTGGAAAAAAAACTAAAAAGAATGCAGCATGACACGATGTCATAGTCAAAAAGTTATAGGTTCTCCATTTAGATATTGTTTGCTCAGCTAATCACTAACAAGAAAAAAGTGACACACGCAGTGTTGCATGATTTGGTCACTATCTTCAGTGTTACACAAACAAGGATATTTTGGCTTAATTTTTGTATAGTGGGAGTAAGTGGAGATCCATTCATCCATCCATCTTTATATATATTCTATGAACTACACAGACAAAACTTGTCAGAGGGGCAAATTTATCACCTGCTTTATGCTTTGAGACAAATATTTGGAGGACAGAAACACGAGTGAAAAGCAGTTCACCAATTCCGTTTCTTCCGCTCACCTTAGTCGTATGTATCCACGAGGCGAAGACTAAAGTGCAGTGACAGCCTGTGTCCTCAACCCACCACCACTTCAATCTACACACACAAACACACATAAACATAACACTGCCCACCACCAAACATCACACCCTTTCCCTCTCCGCCTCACCCATCCAGCCAGCCGGGGCCCCCGCCCTCTCTCCTCTCTCACCGCCACGAGGCTGACACTAATGTGACACTCTGGAAAATAATTACCAACAAACGCACTGCTGACTGCAAACAGCTCGCTCCCCTCAGTGGACTGTCACTAGTCATTAGTCTGAACCCTGGGAGAGGACAGGACCACAGAGAGGGGGGAGGAGGGTCTGTGGATGATGAGGAGGGCCATACCATGTACAGAAGGAGGAAATAAAGAGGAGGAAGGGAGATCTGACAGGTGAGATAGAAATAATCTGCTTTCCAGTTGTAAAACATGTAAAACAATGTTGTGAGCTTCCATGTCTGGTGGAGTTGCAGCCCAGTGTTCATCATTGGCCCCCTCTGGTGGTTTACATTATATTAACTGTGGGACAGAGCAGCACTTGGCCCACTTCGTCCTGGAGAGACAGCACAGACTTTGTTAGCACTCTCAGTATATTGGTCCCTAGTGTGGGAAGTGTCCCTCTGGTTTCCATCTTGGTTCGGGGGATTTAAAGGGGAGGGGACACTGGAGAGGGACTCGAAGAGAGAGTGAAATCCAACATTTGGGGTTCATAGAGCAGCAAAATCTACGGCCCAGGTAAGCAAAGACGTAAAATGAAGAAAGGGCGCTCAGCCTGAACGCTGTTCAAGGTGGCAGCAATTCCAACACAATTATCCAAATGCCACAGGGTACATCAATTCTTTGAACACCGACCCCCCCTCCTGAAGACCGTTATTTGAGTTGCCTTGGGGGGCAGCCGTGCCAGAGAGAGATTAAAATTCTTTAGAGCTCCCACAATGGCCAATATTAAAATGTCTCAATACATCTGCCTGGCTATTTTGATTGGTAACTTAACCCCTGACTCCTGAGCGAAAAAGGCCCGTTCTCTGAGCTATTGTCAGCGGGCTGGAGTCTAATTCTTGTATGATTCAGGCTAATGAGCCGGTAATAGGTCCTGTGTGTGTGTGTGTGAATGAGGAGGATATTACAGTGAAGCAGAGAGAGAAACAGGAGGAGGAGGAGGAGGAGAGCAGGGGTGGACGACTCTCATTGTTCAATAATCGGAGACTACAAGGTTTAATCTGTGAGCAAGAAACTGTTTCCTCTCTTTAGAATACAGCGGGTTTTTATTGATAGTTCCCACATAAACAGGCAGACTTGATTGAAATAACGCTTCCTCATTCTGAAGTCGACACAGAGAGCGAGAGACAGGGAGTTAGAGAGAAAGTGAAAGTGTGTCTGTCTGTGTGTCATCCAGCCAATGGCTTTATCCAGCCTTATCCTGAACCATGAAACCATAGTGCATGACACCCTTCTATGCTCTGCACAGATATGGCTATTCACTGTTAGCACAGAGATTTGACAAGCCAGACTGCTCTCACTCAACAGCCTGGGTCAAATGGATGACTGTCACAATCTTTTTATCTTTCTCCCTCTCTCTCTTTTCTCCCTCTCTATTCCACTCTGTGCACCCTCCTTTTGCTCCCCACTTGCCGCCAATCTCCCAACTTTGCCTGTTCAAATTGACAAATTCAACCAGCTACAAAGGAATAAATGAAAGAGAGAGAAGAGGCCTCTGAAGGGGATAATCTTAGCAGAGGGAAAGATCTGGTTGACTGGAAGACAGGCAGGTGAACACATTCATCTGTTATTCACAAGGTAAACATTCACATGTAAATGTTTCTCACCATAAAAAACGTGTCGAGGTTGAAGCATGGGAAATTATTTACGGAAAAAATGTTATTTTAAGATCTTATTGTTTTAGAAATTTTACAGAAAGGTGGTCAGCAGAACAAGTGTTTAGCAAATGCATTCCAGACATTTACATTTTTTAAAGGTACCGGGTGGAGAATCTGACCTCTAGTTGAACGGCAATCGGAAAAGATTTTGAAAGAGTCTGATTCAAATTCAGAAGTGCCCTAAACTTGCATTTTTTTAAATAGCCAGCAGGGGATGACTCCACTGGTTACAAAGAGAAATCTGATTGTATAGAAGTCTATGAGAAAATAACCCTGCTTCTCATGTTTCAAACGCTCACCCTAAACTTTTTGTATTTCATTTTAAGCTCTCAAAGACTTTTTCAAGAAATTTTACCATTAAAATTTTTTTCTGTTTCAAAATTTGACATTGTATTCATCCAATATAATTTGTAAACCTTGTACTATGTTTTCCTCGTCTCTGCTGTGGTGTGTGTATGTCTATCTACCTTTTATGCAGCCTGAGGTTTTGTGTGTGTCAAAATCCTAATCACCACACACTCCCCAGCCCCTCCACACACACACACACACACAAACACACACGGTCTATCGGTGTTCAGTCAGGTAAAGGTCTCTCAGTCGTGCTCTGTGAGTGGCCTCTGCTCAAACAGATCAATAGACACTGGCACGTCCCTCCACCAACCAAGAGAAAACAATTAAAAGCCATCGATCCTGTGCCAGGCTCCTCCATGAATATGCATGTGTCCTTGACCTTCCCTTGGAGAGGAGAAGAGAGAGAAAGAGACAGACAGACAGACAGACAGACAGGTGTAGGAGGGTTCTTTCTCCCCTCAGTTGTAATGTGAAAATGCTTGTGTCGCCCTGTATTGCTCTTTTCTCTGTAAATCAGCTTGCATCAAATCTCAAACATGCCTCAGAAGCTTACATGAGGCAAATCGTCGCATTAAAGCCTGCGAAACCAGTTGCTCTTTTATAAGCTTGTTTTAGGCGCAGACTGCTCTTTTCTGGGCCGTGTCGGGAACAGAGATCAAATGGTCCCGCAACCAACTGTCCCCTCCAGCCCTCCGCTGCCTGCCTCTTTTCTAATTACAGATGTGTGACATGCACATGGGGACGTCTCCATGTTAGCACATCACTGTGCCTGTCCTGACACATCCCGTGGTCACAACAGCAGGGGCTGCAGGGGACAGGCCTGCCCTGTCCCCCGTCACTGGGGATTAGCATTAGCATGCTAACAGGAGCCCCGGGGGGAACGCTGTGCTAAGGGTCACACTGACAACTGTCAACAGCCTGCTTTAATTAGCTGAGCCTGGTCATCAAGGAACTGCGGTACATTTAAAGTCCTGTTTACTAAAGAACACATTGTGCACAGTTAAAAAGTATCAGAATGTCTTTAGATTGATGGAAACTGACAGATTCAAGCATGACAAGTATATAAAAATATGAGTGTTACCTCTATATCTCCTCTAATCCATCATTCATCATCAATCTGCATCCCCCCGACCCTTTTGCTTTAATATTGTACATCAGGAGTGTGTGAGTGCTGACATGTCACAATGGCTGCCTCCTAACCTGACAGTATCAAGATGGCGTTGTCATAGGCCCCGAGACGAGGTGAGAAGAAGAGTGTGTGAGAGGTAGAGTGTATCGTCAGTCAGACAGTGCATTATCCAGCTGTTCTGTGGCTGTCTACCTTTTTCTGTGGCGGGGTAATGGGAGTGTCACACACTAGCAGACAGTTGGAGTCTCACTATTCAGCTGAGAGGCCACATCCATATACACTGCCTGCTAACTGACTGCCAACGCTGCCGAGGCTGTCCTGTCGGCCCCACAATGACTGTCAGTGGCAACCTGGGGGCTGGCTGGCGTGACTGTCAGCGACTGGTCACAAAGCATTTACCTGCTGACAGAATTGCAATTAGTCCAGGGAATGTTGTTACTGGGAGAAAGAAAAAGAGAGACAGAGGGGAGCCGGAGAGGGGAGGGGGGCAGGAGGGACAGGTATAGGAGGAGAGAGAGGGGAAGGGGCGGATAGATGGAGAGTGAGAGGTGGGTAGATAAAGAGGAGAGAAGGTGTGTTTGGGGGAGGTGGGGGAGAGATGTGGAGACAGCAGCAATGGAGAGTGAGAGGTGAGTAGATAGAGGAAGGTAAAAGAGGATTGTGACGAGTGGACAGGTTTGATCTCGGAAGCACTCTGTGTCGTGTGCGTATGTGTGTGCGTGTGCAGAAGATTGGCTCGTGGCATCGCATCAGGGGAGTGTGTCTGTCTGTCAGTGTCCCAGGTCAACATACATTTACTTAGTGACACAATCCTAATGAATCTCCCAAGTCATATCACCCCATCACACACACCAGTGACCTCCTGGAAAAACTGGCCTCAGTGTCTGGACAGACAGATGAGAGGAAGAATGTACATTTTAAAAACCCTCTTTTTGCTCAAAATCTATCTTGGATCTGCTCAGTATTTTCAAAAGACAGAAAAAACTAATACAAAAACATGATTTAATTCAAGATAAGTCCAAACAACAGGCCATCCATCCTACAACAAAGCATAATACATTTAAAAGGGGCTGCTCCTGACATTAAGAACATTAATTAAGCAGCAAACAACTATTTACTATGTGAAGATAGACACGCTTCTTCCATGTGTGTTTAAATCCAAACATTTCTGTTCTTTATTTAAAACAAATAACAATAAATGTTGTGGTAGCCTGTCCTGCCACTCAGGAATGTTAGTGAGTATATGCCCGTCCCAGAAACAAAAGCACCTTTCAGCACCACGGACAGCTCTTTGTATCTTGTCACTCTGTTGCTTGAATTTCAACACATCCTCATTTTCCCCGCACAGCGATTTACACAGAAGGAATCAGCGGCGGTCAGTCCTCTAGAGTCACACAGCTACATAACACACTGCGACCGCGCACAAAGCCAGCGCTGCTCCGCTTTCTCTCAAACTCTGGAACTCATCACCATCCGCTAATGACCTCTCTCCCTTTCTCTGCAAGCTAGTAACGCTCTCCTCCCGCCTTTCACTCCCCATCTCTCTCCATCCCACACACTCTTTGTGTGTGTGCTCTCTGCCTGATAAGAGAGTGGCAGGGGCTCCTCCCTGGCCCCTAAGGGGGAGACGGAGCGTGACCGAAACTGTAGTCCCAAACCAAACACAAGTGGAAATTGGTCTATGGGCCAGGATCAATAGTGAATTAGCCAGTACGCTGGTTCTATGGAGGGCTGCTCAGCTCTGATCTGATGATCCATAGTAAAAGGCCGCGAGTGGAGACTTGAGACGAGCACAGAGGCAAAGAGAACTTCAGGGTTGTAAAGGTGGCATCCACTATCCAGTGGTGACCTACTCAAACTGAAGCCCCAAGAAATCTGTCGGTAGAACACAACCGTCAGAGTAACAAAAGCAACAGTCATTCCAGCAGATCCCCAACAATAAATATGTATCTACAAAGAAAGTGACAAAAACCTCTAAATGGTCACAGGAAGTATCTCTATTGTTTATTGGAAGTTATTATAGAGCCACAAAGTACATGCGGGTTAAAGGTTGGGGTGGATTAGTCATGGAATTTAACACTAGTGAATGCTGTTCATGTCTTAAAAATAAAATATCAAATTTAAGTTTAAGTTTATGCATGAAGTGATGTGTCAAACCAGTGCAATAAATGTTGACATAAAAACAGAAAAATCTGACTAAAGTCTTTTGGAGGTGTTTGTCTTGAAGAGGCCCTCTGAGGCCACAGCCATGTCCCGGGACGTGTTGTGTCGCCTGGAGCCGACATGCTCCTTGTGGTGCAGGTGTGAGTGCTCCACTAAACTAACCCTACTGTTCATCACTGCCTGCCCCGATCCCAAAGGTGTGTGTGTGCATGTGTCTCTGTCTGGTGATTAATGAGCGGCAGTGCCTGATGGATTGTCCTGATCACAGAAGGGACACCATGTTGAGAGGACACACACGCACTAAGTGGGGATATAGGCTGCTGCCCGACACACACACACACATGCAAATAAACGCATACACACACCGGCATACATTAAGAGACATGTAAGCACATATATGGTATATGTTTCCACACATCTGTCAACCAGGCGACACACACACACACAGACAGTTAACCTCTATCAGTCCATTACATCAGGAAGAGTCCTCTCAAGCACATCTTTCCATCTGCTGCCTCATGCACCTGCACACACACTAACACACACACACACATTCACACTACTCAACCTCCTGCACCTGGTCCAGCTGACAGAGTGGAGAAGTTTCCAGAGGTGAATATGTGACCCGAGTGTGCAGACATCATCTCATCTCTCTCTTGAAGCTTGTGATGTGATCATGAGATGAGAGGTAGCTGCAGGTGAGACACGAAATAACACACACACACACACAATCAAGGTGGCTTCTTCCCTCGGGCCTCAGCAGGGAACACATGTAACAATGCTTCCCATGTTGTTTCCTTGTCATGGGTGATTCTCTGCCTGGCCAAGTGGGTTATTGTGATCTGAATCCACTTTGCGACGCTTACCGTTTGACTGAGTTCTTAAGGTGATTTACATCAATGGAGTAGGGCTTTCTGGGGTCCAATGAATTGCATTTGGAATATCCCATTTTGCAACACAAACACATGCAAAGGTAGGGGCGCATACACACACATGCACATTCTCCCCCAAGCAGTCTGATAAGGTTGTCTTATCAGAAAAGAAAGAGGAGGGAGGAAGAGAGGGGGGTCGCTGTGTGATAATGGCTTTCACCAAATCCCTCCTCTGTCACAGATTAAAATGCCTGCTTGGAGAGCATTAGCAATCTTTCTTTTCATCTGTCTCCTCTTTTTCCCCCCCTCTGTCGGCGAGTGCCATCGGATTTCTGGGCCAATCTATTGTCACAGGCCTGCCACACATACAAGGAGAAGTCAACCTCAATCTGATAGGCCATTGTCTTATTCTCCCCATCGCTGATTCCTGCTCATGGTATTGATCGCAAAGCTGTCCCCCTCACATCTCATCACATCGCTCCGTGTGAGGGAGTGTGTTTGTGTGTGTGTGTTTGTGTCAGTCAGTCTGATGGAAGATGTGGTCAGTGTCCCATTGGAAGAATCTTCCCATTGGGAGAAAATGCCCAAATTAGAACTCTTTTCTGTAATTACACAGATCTATAGGCGGCCGGGTTACACGCTGGAACCATGTGGAACCCAGTGGACTTCCACCTAATCCGGCCACTCCAGGTATCAAGAGATCACATAAGTGGGGAGAAGAAGCCACTCGAAACTAACTGTGACACTGCTCAGCCACCTTCCCGCTAAGACCCCCCTCTTCCTCAACCTTCGCCTCCTCCTTCTCCTCACTCTTGCGCCTCCTCCACCATGCCTCACAGGCCCGTCTGTCACCCCTCTATAATTATGAGGAGTGAGAGTAATGTGTTGCAGTATGAATAGGATTGTCGGCCTGATTGTGATGTATAGGCTTTCATTACCATGTCCAGGCCTGTGCCCTTCGCCATGTAGGAAATCCTATTTAGGCCCTAATTTGGGAGCCTCCCCGACCGTCCCGCCTGATAGCAATCACACACAGTAATTGTGTGCTGGGGCAACTGACAAGAGTGGAGGCTCAGACACGGAGAGAGGGAAAGAAAGAAGGATAGGAGGAGGAGGAGGAGGAGGGAGGTCCTGACAATGATATATCTGCATAGTTTGGTACATTATTCAAGTCATCCTCTGCAGAATATGTATGTTTTTGTGTTATTTTAAGGCAGTTTGTTAGCATGGGAATAATTTAGAGGCACTTACAGAAAGACTGGAACATTCACATATAGGATGTGATTTTATAATGGACAATTGGGGGCTTCCCCCTTTCCCCTCTCTCATTCTACTTCAACAATGCTACATAGCTAATTGGGAGGAGAGATCATGCTAACTCAATAATTATGATTTATGAGACAATCTCTGGAGGATATCGCGCATTCTCCCCTGATTTGATGACAACATGTAACTAGCCCTCTAGCAATCAATATTTGTACATTTTACATGTCTAAGTTGTTAACTTTTTTAATATTTCATTAGTTCCCTTTTAGAGGCGAAGGATTCTCCGCACCAACATTTATGCAGATCTGACTCCACTTATAGGCTTGTAGATAATGAATGTCTAATTGACTCATTTAAATACTGTTTGCCTGCAGGAGGGCCTTTGCATTAAATGTTTGATTGCCCTCATATTAACTGTCATTAATCCCCTCTGCTCTTAATAAGGACTTTATGAGGCTTTCTTAAAACTTCTCGCCCACCTCACTATTCTCTTTGCATAATTAAGTAGAATATTCAAAAATATGGAAATGAAGCAGGTCTCAGGATTTGAGTGATGGTCTTTGTGGCACAGAACTCTAATTATAGGCAAACCTTTGCATTTTCAGTTCTGCATTGGGTCACGGTTCATTAGCTCGGGTCAATTCGGGTCGATACAGTTAACTCTGCTGTTTAAAGTCCGACTCGAGCCCGTTTTTCCACACAGCAGTTGATCAAAGCGATAGAAGTTCTTATACCTGTTGTGTTTGCAGACACAGGAGGTATGGCACAATGGGGCTCTGTGGCGTCCTTTAAAGGAAGATGTACAGCCCAGAGCGAACTTTTGACAGCCGTTACAAACTGTCACAGCACCAGAGTGGGTGAGAGACACAAACTTGTCTGTGTTTATAGCTTAACTGATCCTCTTATTCCTGCTACTCCTCCAGTCTCTCTGCTCTGCCCTAATCTCTCCGGGGGTCTTACTGGCCCAGGATGACAAATGGGAAGGAGAGGCCAGCCAAGCGTGGGCTCTGTGGAGAGGCTCAGGCCGGGGGTCTCACTAAGCCCCCTCAGCTCCGCCCTGGATCATCTCTGACATGGCCTGCACTAACCCCGAGGATGGAGAGGCCACACACATCACACATAAAGCCAGGTAAGAACACAGGACACGCAACCACAAACATATGGTTCCACACTTGTAAGCATTCAGGCTGCACAATGTGAACCAATTTAATGCAAAATATGCATCAAAATATAATTTTGATACAATACAAAATAAGATAATTTTAATATTTTCAATAAAAAGGAGAATAATAATGAAAAAAAATAGCATTCCGCTTGTTTACCGGCAATCATAATGAAATTCAGTCAAAATAGCTGCGATAAATGAGACTTTTACTAAAGTGTGCAGCCCAAGAAAGCACATAGAGAAACACAAAGAGATAAACCTCTGATCAGCAGCAGATTGATTTGTCTCATAGACATTTCTACCTGCTACCTTACATGTGCACACACACACACAGACCTACAACATCTCACACTTCTCAGTTGCTCCAATAATCCAGGGCAGGTATGTGAATGTCAGCTCAGAACTGGTGTCACCAGATAAAACCCAGCCAGCTCTATTTTAGTATACACAGTCCAGCTCAATAACAGCATGTACTAAATGACTGCAATGTAATGAGTGGCTGTGTGGCTGTACTCAGAGCTGTGACTCTGACAGCGCATGAGAATGTAATGCGTTGAAGCCTCCTTCTCTTCCCCCCCTTCTCTCTCTCTAGCTCCATGCTCCTCTGCGCCCCACTGCCTCTCAGCCACGGGATCAGCTGCAGGCGCTAATGAAACGTCAGTCAGGTAATTGAGGCTCTGGTGGTGGCGGGCCAGCCAGGCAAGCAGTCAGCCTGTGTGGGTGATGACACCAGGACGCTAGCAGCTATACAGGATCTCAGCAACCCCCTATGAAGCATCACAGGAACTGCTCCAGGACCCAGCGGGGTGGAAAACATTGCATTTACGCTGACATTTCCCCATGTCTTCCTGTTTGTGTTAGGGGGAAATTTGAGCGATGAGTGGTAAGGTGTGTACGGGTAAGTTGAGTCGTCAACTCAACCAGAGATTGTTAACCAGCTTGGTGAAAGCTGCTGTTCTGCCAGCAGCTGTAGTGAAGGAGTCAGAGGTTAAAATCCTTTGTTATTGCACCCCAGAGTGATGTTACCATCCCTGCCATCCGCTGACCTGCTCAGCACCCCCAGTGAGTTATGGGTAATGTTTAATTCCCCTGCCGTGACAGCTGTGGATCCGCATGGTAAATTGGATTTTTTTTCTTTGTTAGAATTGTGCTTGTGCAGGTAAAGAGAGGGACATTCGCTGCACCGGTTTGCAGAGGAAACTCTGTCACATATTGTTCAGAGGCCTCTCTATCTCTCACTGACAAATCAAATCAAAGCGGTTTGTTTCTGAGGGCTGACGGCAGAACAGAGTGGAGCTGATCCGTCCAACCTGGTCTTGTTTATAGTCAGCATGCAATCACAGCTCTGACCTGAACAGACCAGGCTCTGTGCACCTCTATGTGCCTTTCTTCACCATGTGAGCTCAGATGGACAATAAAAGTCAGAATATACAGATACCAGGGGAATGTAACTAAGTACTGTACTTAAGTACAATTGTAAGGTACTTGGACTTTACTTGAGTATTTTCATTTTATGTAACTTTATACATGACATCCACCACATTTTAGAGGTAAATAATTTTAATTAAATGCTAAGCCTTAAGGAGCCTCACCTTGAGAAAAAAACAAATGCTGCTTACGTTAATGCATCAACACAAATAATTAATAACATATTTGGAAAATTAATATAACAACCTGAGTGGGTCCATTCTGCATAATGAGTACTGTTACTTTTGATACTCAAGTACATTTTGATGCTGGTACTTTTACTTGTAGTGGAGTAATTTCACAGTGTAGTATTAGTACTTTTACTGAAGTAAGGGGTCTGAATATTTCTTCCACCACTGATCGATACACACATAACATGAGCCCTGGTACATGCATATATGTAATATATGAAAATGTATCCAATTTAAAAATGGATAAAAAGCTCATCTATGGCAGCTTCTGGCAGACAACCACAAAGCTGGTGCATGTGCAAAAGGTAAATGATGCCATTGACAGGAGATGGATATTCAGGGTCTTTGATTAAAATTACTGAATGTTGCACATTTTCACATTGTACACGACATGAAATGTCTCCTTAAAGAACGACTTTTTCTATTTCGTCACCGTCCTACTCTGTTCCTTCTTTTCAAGGTAGGACACCTTGAAAGACAACAACACCTGACCGGAGATGTTCCCGAGAGCAGCACAGTACGGGGGAATAGGAAGTCTAGATTTAGTTCGCTCTACTCCACTCCACTCTCTTCTGCCTCCCCGGGGCTTTAATGTGGAGAGTGGACAGTGGGGTTAATGCCTAGCTGTAAGCACTGCTTAGTGCCAGTGATTGGGTTTGTGTTGCAGCAGGCCTTCCCCCACCAGCAAAAAAATCCAGTGGAAATGACTTCCACTGTCCGGCCCTGTAGGCAATTGTGATTTTCCAACCTGCGGTTTCGACTCCCCTCCCCTTTGTTGCAGCTCAGTGTCCCAGAGGGCACAGGTGAATTTGATATGGAACAATGATTAAAAGTTTTCTCCCTCAAGGTGACCTCAATGGAAGGAGGTGAAAGTCAAAGTGAGGAACATGGAGATGAGAGAAGGGCATGGAGGTGAAAGTCTGTTTTGGACATTTGTTATGGCCCATATAGTAAGAGCTCAATCCAAAGGGGATACATTATCCAGACCCTGTCCTTACACTCCTATTGCACCATTCCTGCCTCTTTCCCTTGTAGTAATCAGTGATTGTATGTGACATGATGGGTATAAAGCAGTGTGCCACAGCAAGGAGGCATCGACAATCTAATCATTGTCACATCAGCGATTACCTCAGGGCGTGATGTATTTGAAAAGGGCTCTATCACGTCTGCTATTACCTGCCTCTTCCTGCCTTATGTCCCTCAGTACACATCTTTTCTCTTAACTGTGTGTTCAATCACCACCACCGGCATCGCCTGCTGGTGCGGCCGAGTGACCCCTCGACAGTGACGTATGCCAGCGATTAGCCTGGATACAGTTCAATTATGATAAACAGCCAGCGCACCTCTTAGGCCGTGATTAAAGCCTCAGCCTGGCCTTGATAAAGAGATCCCATCTCAATGCCATCACAACCACATTATAAGACACTCCGCCGTGCTGTTCTGCCTCATGCTTTTCACATCAGTGTTGCAGAACGTACACTGTAGCCTGGATGGAGCTCATGGCAGATGGGGCAAGATGGAAGCTGCTGAGGGTCTTTATCATTCACACACGGCCGGTGATGCATCCCTGCCCACCTATTTTCAATTTAGACTAGTATTTATTAATAACCTCCACTTTCTTGAAGCCTATCTTACAAGATACCTGCCATATAACTTAAGATGGGTTTAGATATTGAGAGAGAGAGAGAGAGAGAGAGAGAAGCCCCAGTTTTGATAAATGGATGAGCAGTGATGAAAAGAAGATATCAGAGGAGCATGAAAGGAGAGAGGGGAAGAGAGCAGAGCATTAATCCAACACCAGGCTGGTAGAGAGAGGGAGCGGGAATGAGAGACAGAGAAAAAGGGGGTGAGAGAGAGTGAGAGGGGAGGAGGAAGCAAAAGAAAGATAGCCTTTCGGCTGTGTTCTGTCAAGGGAGAAATTACACATTTACGGAGGTTTTTTCAAGCAACGACGGGTTCCATAGATCAAACCACTGGATTTATGAGCCAATTTTCAACATGAAATATAGACACAGAGAATCCATTTTACCCATGTTTACTTGCCTTCTCCCACTCTTTTCCTCTCTCTCTCTCTCTCAATCAAAGGGCCTACAGTGTGTGGATGGGTTTACTCCTGTAACCTTAGAGAGCTTATTAGAGACGGAAATGAAGACGTTTTAAATGTGGCGAGGATGCAGCGTTGACTGGACTTTTTAGTGTTTCACCTATGACAATTAAAAGGAATATTTCCTCAAAATGATCATGTGTTTAAATTTAATTCTTGAAGAAAACTTTGCCTTTCTCAACTGCCTCGAAAAATGGAACAAAGATTCCCAAATCCTTGATGAACTGAAGTAAATGGAGGCTGCATTCAACTAAAGCAAAACTATATCAGTCGTGTTCTGACTACTTCGCAAACAGTCTTTTTTTCCTAAAATCGCAGTATTTTAAACACTTTCAGCCACTAAAGTCTCACGTTTACTGTGTGAGTTTGTAAACAGATGTTTTGATATTTTTGCTGTTAAACACAATCTCAGTTCACAATGGAGGCACAAGAGAAAGACAATCAAGCATTTGTGTAGCCTAGTCCTAACTAGACCTTCTTACTTCACTTCATTTGTACAGAAGAAGCTGAATCGAATTGAGTATGTAGGCGGGCGGAGCCAGGCTAGCATTTTTGTAGGAGTCTTTAAAATAAAGAATATATATTCCTATCCTTTAAAACATGAATAAAATTCCCCCTTTTCCAAACTTTCAAGACTATAGAAAACCTGCTTTGGTTTCAATATAGTTTATATTTCAAGAATATATAAATACACACAGTGTGCCTAGATCACAGTACTCTCCACTCTATTCAAAATTAGCATAGAAATTAATGTCTAAGTAGGCTAAACGACATAATTGACATGCAATTAGCAATATTATGGGGAGGGAACCTAATGAAGTTTCAGTGGCTGTGCCAACCCAAGAATGATCACTGCTTAATTATCATATTAATGAAGTCATTAGTTGTCACTTAACTTGGATGACAGGTAAGGTAAGAATGTCATGATCCTACAATTTCCCTGGCAAATGTGTATTCAACACTAATTACCTCCAAGTTAAAATCTCAACTGAGAAAGAGCGACGGACGCCTGAAATGTTAAAGGGGCCACGATGGCGTAAACATGCATTAACACGCAGGAAGGGAAAAATACAATGAGGTTTATTGAATCATTGACTGAATCTTCAAGGTCACCTGAGGACAAACGACACAAAAAGCCCCAGCAGCTCAACATATAGAGTAGAAGAAGCCACAGTCTATCAGAGAGAGAACGAGACGCACTCCGGTTCGAGGGGGAGATACAGGGGCTACTAAAGGCTAACACAAAAACACATTTCCAGTAAACACTTTAGCATGATTTACTACAAAAAAACCCTCAGATGGGTCAAATGAGCCTCGCGGCTCGAGGTCCTCCCACTCCCAGAGTCTCTTCTTTCATTCCAATTCATTTCAATTACCCAGTCATTCCCACCTTCTTCCCATGTCCCGATTAGCTCAGCCTGGCAATTTACAGTTGATCTTGCCTCATCTAAGGCTGAGCATTGGTGGAGGCAGGGAGACGAGCAGTAATGGAATGAAATGTCACTCAGTTGTTGCCTTTGTCACAAAGATGCTGGGCAGAAAAAGGCGGGGAGGGGTTGAAGAGGTCTCGCTGGTAGGTATAAAGTTGTGTATATATACGTGTGTAGTCTGTGGTTCTCCACCTAAATGGACAGCAATGTGGTGTCCTGCTCCCCTGTGTCCCTCATTTCCACAATAAGACGTGTGGGCGACTCCAGGATGACCAAAATAACTTACACAGTCCCTTGTCCACCAATGTTTACCAGCCGGTGCTCTCGTCCGCATCAAGGCTTCTTCACCTTTTTCACTGAAGAGGAGCTGGATGCCGACTCTCTCCGTCTGCGCTGCAATGTGACACACAAAACAATCAGGTCAGGGTCGGGGCTGGGATTTCTTTTTCTTTCTGCATTTCTCACAGTGACAAATATTTTACCATCAGGGGCTGTTTCTGGAACATGACTGCCAAACTGTCGGCCACTTAAAACACCTCAAATCAATCAAACAATGATCAGGTTAAATTCTAGCATTGGCGTGATGCTGAATAAATACTGGGGAAACACTGGTATTTGTTGCTTTATTGAAATTTCCAAACTAAGCATTAATGACAAGAAAAACTTATTGAGATTTGACTTGGTATAAAAGTCAACGTTTTGCTGATGGTTTGAAAAAGTTTCGGGTCATGCTGTGAAGACTTACTGAGTTGGGGGTAAGTGGTGCTCCTACAACATCAATGATTTGTTCCTTTGCTTCCACCTTGATGTCGTCTGCACCGGGCCAGGAAGGAGCGTCCCCCCCTGGGGTGGATGCTGTAGTGCTGTTATTGGCATGAAGCTCTCCACCCTGTGCTGCAGCGGACAGTCCACCCCCTATTGTTCCACCCAACCCGCCTCCGCCGCCGGCCTTCAGCAGGGCTTCGTAGCGATGGCGCAGCATCTGTTGTTCGTATTCACAATTGCTGTGAGCCTGTTTGAGCTCATACAGCAGCACCAGGTCGCTACGCAGCTCATTGAACATCTGAACAATCTCCTCAGTGGGCATGGGGTTAAGATCTGGATCCACAGACAGACACAAAGGCAAAGATACATGAAAACATGATTCAAGAGCTTTGATGAAACTAGTTTATTATTGTGGGTAGAGGATAATGGTTTGTCAGTCTAGCCCAGCAGATAATAGTTAGTATATCTGGTATAAGCTCATGAAAAGCCATATCTTTAAAACTGTCATCAGACAACTTCAGCATGAGCACAGAAGAGTTTGTCAAGAAATAGTACCTGTGCAAGCATACTGCTGTTAAACCACAAACTTCTTTATTTGTACAAATTTTTAAAAATGTTAAAAACCACATTCCTTTCAGCGGTCATTTAAAATAAGGTTTTTTTTTTATTTAATTGCTCCTGCTGTACTGAAAACACCAAACCAAGACCATTACATTTAGGATCCTTTTATCATAAATCTATTGGTGAGCCGACCTCAAAATGTAAAACTTTGAAATGTCAGCAGATTGCTAATGATTTTTCACACTTACCGACTCCTTGCTCTAGCAGGATCTGCTCAATGGCCTTGATCTTCTTCTGGCCTACCGAGCTCGGCAGTTTCATCTGAATCACACACAAACACACAGAGAGAGAGAGAGAAACACACACACACACATCAACACACACACAAGGGTGTGATTTAAGGTGCTGGGGATATTAGGATAAACAGCTCCACCTCGGGGCTTTTAATTCGTATGAAATGCACTTCAGCGGGCCAGATCAAAATGTCTTTATCCAGTGAACTCTGTCTGACTGATTAGCTAGAGGGGTACTCCACTCCTTTAGCCATGCTAATGCATTTTCCATAGAGAGCGGCAGCTCCTCATCAGTCTTGAAGATGAATAAGAGTCCCCTTGCTAGGTCTTAAAGATATTAGGAAGTCACTAACAGCATTAATCATAACAGTGCTAATGAGAGATAGCTACCTCAAGTCTGACATTCTGGTTTCCCACATAAATCAAGTGCAGGGTCAAGCTTCGCCAAAACTGTTTTGATATTAGCATGGTTCAAACAAAACCTAACTGATGAATTAATGTCCAATGCAGATACAGAGAAATACACATTTTTAATACAGAGCTGTAGCCCGCAGGTTTGTCCTTTGTTTAGGTTTGGTCTTTTAAGCACCTCACTGGAATTTAAGAGCCAACTGGAAGTTTTAAGTTGAAGATGTGTTTGAAAACCTTTTTTGTAGTTTTAATTTCTCAATAGCATTTATACTCACCCTCGCACTGCGCAGTGTGACTCCCGCCGATTTGAAATCAGGGAACTTGATGCCTGCTGTTTCTGGAACAGCCTAAAGAAAATGAAACAAGTGATGAGAAACAGGACATGACACCACCCTGAACTCTAGATAGACTTGATGTGTAAAATAATTATTATAGGATACTTCAGGCCTTAATTTCACAGCTGTTCCATCAAAAACATATAAAGCGATTTATACAAAATACAGTGACCGAAGCTATTTCTCGTTATTTCTGTGTTCTATATCTTTGAATAATCAATATAATAAGGTTTACAGCTGCACCACCTCCATCATAACAACTATTTCAGTTTATTCCTCTCTCATGATTCTGACATTTGCTGGTAAACATTCCTCAGGGATGAATGGTTGGTTTGTTCTTTCTTACTGGTTTTTCTGTTTCTCTTTTTTGTGGAAGCTTCTTCTTTGAAACTCTCTTTTCTGCTCGTCTTAACTCCGTGGTTGTGTCCGCTGCTTTAATGAGTTTCTGCAGATCCTGGGCCTTCTTCTCACGCTCCTTCTTTCTGGTCTCTATCTTCCTTAGCTCCTGAATAAGATATTCCTCTTCTGCCACCTGCAGGAAAAACAAGAGAAGTGCAATCTAAATATTTAAAAGGTTGGCAAACTTTTTATAGACTTTGGCAATATTGTGCAAATGTTTTTGTTCTTTTCTTATCAACAACATAATAATCAAAATCAAACTATAAAGTCACAAACTTGTTCAGGTGTGCGATTGAAGAGCTTGTCCAGTTGCTCTTTACGGCGCCTTTCATGGCCAGCATCAAAGATGTAGATCTTGGGCTCAGTCCCTGAAGCGGCACGGACCTTGGTCAGCTTACCACAAATACTATAATAGCGTTCCTTCAGGTCCTCCACAGAACGCTTCTGAGAAGCATAAATGGAAGAATGTCACCACAAATATATGCTTTAACTTAAAGCATTAAGATTTTTGCAATAAACAGCCACTGAAGGGGAGCGTTAGTGATGAAGATGAGTGACTGAGTAATTACTCTGTATTGCTGGTGGTCGTAACGGTCATGGACAACAACAAAGCGTAGGTCAAATCGCTTGCACAGGTCAAACAGGTGGTCCGTCTCTGCTTTAGTCCAGCCATCATCATGCAGATGTATCTGATACTCCTGCTCAGAGTAAACTGGTACCTGCACTGTCTAAATAACCAACAGGAAAAACAGAAAGAATACAGTGAATCAGATGAATAAAGCTGGTAATCCATAAAAATCCTTGGTGTTTGTATTGAATAAGAGGACACAGTAATCATCCCTACCTTGTTGAAGCGGGCAAAAGGATAGTCTTTGCCCTCCTCTGCCACACGTCTCCAGTGGTGGAATATAGCCCCATCCCTGCGAGCTGGGTTGGTGAAAGGCATCCACTTCCAGGGACGCACCTTTTTACAGCCCAGCTTGGCTTTGACTGTCCTGTAGCCCTGAGTTGTATCACTAGGCAACAAGGGGGGTGCATCTCTGAGGATAAACAAGAAAAACAAGTCTTTGTTAAAGCAAGGGTACAAAATATGTGGAAAATGATTAACCACGAAGGACAGAAAAGGGTTCCTGCTTCTCATTTTCATCCCAATCCCTTCCTCATGCAACTCAATATCTTTAAGAATAAGTAAAGCAGGCATGACTAGAGATGTAAGAATTTAAATTGGAAATTGAAAATGGGTTGCAATGAACTTCCAGTCTTAATGATCAAGATCCATATCTCACACTTCATACGATTTAGCCTGTCAAAAAGAGTTTGAAAATGTAAAGGACAGCTATCAAGGCATGAAACTCATTATCTGTCAAACAATTACATGGCTGTCAGTGCTGAATGAGAAATGTCTAAATCAAAATGTAATCAAAACATTGACCATAAAACAGAAAACCTATCTGAATGCTGGATTTGGAGATCGGGGTAATTCAATACATCGTTTCAGAACAAACTCAAAAGGGTCCCATACTTCTTATCTGAATAGAGCAGAGCGTAGACCTCTCGGTGCATTCCCTCTGGTCTCTTGAAGGTCAGCGTTTCTGTGCTCTTCTTGTTTTTTTTCTGGGACAGGTGATGGAGAAATGTTTTATTAAGCTCAATAAAACAGGTAATACACTTAAGCACAGAATAATAACATAATAGTTTAAATAACAGCTATGGGAATGGTGTTATTTGTGCATACCTATTGGCTAAATATGCGTAACATTTGGGAAAATAACATGGTTAACTTGTGACTACAGGGACAGAAATCATCATGGCTATTTTATCTCTTACCTTGTCTGAGTTGATAAGGTCTTTCTTGCTGATGGGTCCGTCATTTTCTCCTCCAGTCAACTCCAGAATATCCCTTACATCAGCACCAGTAGCCATGACTTAATATTTTTCTAAATAAAGCTTCTCACAACCTGTCAAACGAAAAATACTGTTCATTCATTCACAAGCGCTCAGTCAGTGAGGCGGTCTGTCCAACAAATACGCTTCTAGCTAACGGCTAACGCTAACGTTGTCATTTCTAAAATACGTTAACTTTACACAGAGCCGCAAACAGTCGAGTAGCGGTTTTTGTAAGAGTTGTATTCGTGATACTGCCGTGAATGTTTTAAATGTGTGTGAAAGCTATAGAGAAAGTTATTAAACGAATATGCACATGCTATTGTTTAGGCTAAGCGAGTAGCTAGCAACTAAACCGACTCTACTTCCGTCCCCGCTGATGTCGCTTTGGCTGCTGATCTACTCTGTAAGTGATTGTCGCCCCCTAGATGGTGTGGCGGTGCACTGCAGCTTCTTTCTTTCTTTCTTTCTTTCTCTCTTTCTCTCTTTCTTTCTTTCTTAAAGTGTAACAATGACTATAAAAATGATATGAAAAATATTTTTGTTTCTTTCTTATGGGTAGTTATAGAAAAGCCAAATAACGTCAAGGTTTCTGAAATACTTTTTTCTCTCGCCATCAATATGATTTGATTCAAGTTGCTCCAGTTGCTGCTGTATAAGAAATACAAGAAGGAGGCTAAGTCTGTAAATAAAACAAAGACAAATGACCAAACAAAAAAGACAATACACAAGCTGTGGTGTTTTATATGCCTGTGTTGTTATTCTGAAAATCCCCTTTGCGCCGCGATGACCTTTATTTTAAAAATCCCACACCGGATGTAGACCATGTTATTCCTGGTTTTAAAATTCCCTGCAGTCGCTCTTCCTGCTCACTAGATGCTCTCTCCGCCATTTTCGGTAGCTGGTGTCGCAGAGGTGGTTATCGCAGTTTTTTGTTCCATTTACGTCAGGTTAAACAACTATTGACTCGTTAATATCTAATATCTGAAATAAGACTAAAATTAGAATTGCGCAAGAAGATGTCCACCGAGCAGGCCGAAACTCCTACCGTGACCGAGAAAGCAGCTCAGCCGCCGCCGCAGCGGCCGCCGCAGCAGCAGCCTCAGCAGCAACAGCCCGGGTAAGCCCATTCATCGACGTTCCTTTGTTAGCGTTCACCAGCTAGCTTGTTGCATAACGAGCTAGATTCAAAGCCACAAGAATGTCGTAGTTTAACCAATCTTTAACGAATAAAGTATTTGCTAGTCGTATACTTATGAGGCAATTATATAAAGCCCCCAATGACTTAAAAAGTTTATCGTTATATGCGTTTATTTTCTGCTGGGGGCGTGTTTGTGATCCGTCTACTCACAGGAAGAATCTATTCACTTTACGTAACTTAAAAGTATGTAAACGTTGGTAGATTAGCATACTTATACATATTCTATAACACGGGGTGCTTCTCTTCAATTCGTTTTCAATTTAATCAAACTGGTTAAAAAAATGCACGTTTACGTTAAATTGATATAACACAGGCCCAACTCCATCCAAAGAGCGGCCTTGCCATGCGGCTGGAGTGAATCCTATCAATGGCAACCATTTGGGTCACAGTTTAGACCAATGCAGCTGCTTACAAGTAATACATTTTAACCCGTTTTAGGTAGCACAAGTGACTAACTATTTCATCATTTAGAAATAAAAATAGTTTTATTTCCTTTGGAAGACTTAATTAAAGCTGTTTGTTTATTGGATCGAGTTGGTTAACAGTAGTGGCTTCATTTAGTACCCTGTAAATGCACCAAACGATGTGACCTGTGTTATGTTTTAATATTAGTCGTTCATAACAAGTTATAAATAATTCAAAATAATCCATCCTGCATGTGTCCCCAATAGCTGCCTTTTAAGCCTCTGAATAAACTTTTTTTAACCTTATTATGCTTAATCCCATGCCTTTCTGGGCTCACTTAGTAACAGCATTTTCACTCACTTTTAACCGATTTCTTGATACAGAGAGGTGAATGGGAAAGCCAAGCATGAGCCCAATTCCAGCAGGAAGGAGAGGCCCCAGAAGAGAGGTGGAGGCGGGCGCTACGAACCCTATGGAAACGCAAACAAAAGATACCGAGTGTTTGTCAGCAACATTCCATACGATGTGAAATGGCAAGCCCTGAAAGACCTGATGAAAGAGAAAGGTAAGGTGTTTGGATAGGGCATTGAGTTTTGGACATGAAAAAAAGATGCAGCCTCCAGGGTCATTGTGTTTGACCACTGAAGCCTTGAAGGGCTTTTGGGAATTTGTGCAGAAACTTAAGTTGTACAATGTTGCTTGAGATCTCATGGGAGTTATTTGGAACAAGGGTTTTGGACGAGTTCTCTCTCATTTGTCTGTCAACTATGGAGTTGCTGCAGACTTGCACAAGGGCTGTGAACCTGGAGGTTAGACTGCACATTCATTCTCCATTGATATTATTAAACCTTCTGTGGTTTTTGTGAGGTGGGGTTTGTAAATATGGTTCACTACTGTGAAAATCCAATGGCCTGGGATCACGAGTGGCATATTGAGATGCTTTTCATCAAGAAATCTATGAAAAAGCATAAAATATATATTGCCCAGAAACGAGGGACAAGTTGTTCTGAGTTGTAAACAAGTAAATAACGGCAAAAACCCGTGTTCTTATGATTCATAAATCTGTCAAAAATTTTGGAGGCCTTTTTCATATGAAATCATTTGTGATGCAGCAACTTTCTGTAGGGGATAGGATAAAGTTCTTAAATGTACAATATGGATTTACATGGGCTGTTACTCATGTGAAAAGTACTTGTAGTTATGGGATACTGGAAAGCGTTAGATTTATTATAAGTAATGCATTATCCTGGCATTTACTTGAAGTTAAAGCATGTCTTAAAGGTGCTATCCTCTTTAAGAAGGAGCACCTGGTATTTGTTTTATATCAACTGACTGTGGAGTTAAATTGCATTTTCTCTTTTAGGTGTGACCTTGACAAAGAAATGTTTTCTCAGCAGATCTCCATGTTGTGCCAAACACGGCTATGCGTTGGGGATTTCTTTGGGGTACAGGTCTACAAAATGAAGCAACTTCTTACGCACTGTCCTTGTCTCTAGAGGTTTGGTCACTGATGTCCATACGTTGAACAGACAAGTGATCTGGAACGAAGACGTGGCTGTGATCGACGATGAATCAAAATTCTGATATTGTACGTTTTAGGGTACAGGTCCACTCTAAGAACATGTTTGCAGTTAGAGAAGTTTCCAGCCTCCAAGAGCTTGCCTTCATTAGGATTATGGTTAATTTGTCTAGCTGTAAGTTTCCGCTTAGGCTAAGTTGATGGGCGAATGTATTGATGCATTGGCCTGATGTTTAAAATGGCGACATTAGACAACGTATGCACAGGTTTGCAACGAAATGGTGAAACGTTGGTGTTTACGGCACTATACCCACATAGGCAGGCTGATGGCCATTTCAACAGTTGTTGTCCTCAGTCCATTGCTTTTGGTGCTTCGGGAGAATTCCAACAAGGACAGGCTAAGAAGTCTTATTTTTTTGAGACCCAAGCTTGCTTTTTGTAGACCTGTACCATATTGTGCTGCTGCTGAGGTGCTGGGGGAAGGCGCAGGACTGGCAGTCTGAGCTCACTGCCACCGGCCACCCTACTTGTGTGTCTGCTCTAAACCCCCATTGTTCTCTCGGCTTCTCTCCCCTTGGTGTGTGTCGTCTCTGGAATCTGATTTGTAGTGGGTGAGGTAACGTACGTGGAACACTTAACGGACGCAGAAGGCAAATCGAGGGTAAGTGCAAATACATACAAATAAAACATGAATTCTCCTAGACAAACCTGTGTTTGTCAGCTTTGGTGTCTTTATTTTCATTGTTGGGACTTGTTCAGCTTCAGAAACCTGGTGGTGTGTGTGAGATCATTGTGACATGCCGGAGGCGTCTGTGGCACTGACTTGAGGTCATCCCGAGTGTTGATGCTCTTATAAAAGGACTTCAGCTCTTTGTAGCCAATCCTGTGGGATTGCAGTATCTGACAATGTCCCTTTGGTTGCTGGATTTGCTCCTCATGAACTAAAGGGGTTCTAGTCTGCAGGAGGTTGTTACAAGGCTGTTAGACGGTTGTTAAAAATAACTTATGTAGAACTGCTTTACTGGAAATGTTAATCCCCAATATCATAGTAGTGGGGAATCCTATCTCACTGTGGATTTTCTGCCCTTTGGATTTTGGGAAAGACACTCTTTAATATTCACCAGAATTGCCTGAATTGTGTTAGTGAAAAAATGTGAGATCTTAAAATTTCAATCTTATTTGGAAGAGCACAGAGTTGTGGCCAAGGCTGTAGGCTTGTGTTTTGAACTTTTGATTGTGCATGAAATTATCTGTTTCTGTATCTGTTTTTTAAATTGTCTTACTTTTTGTGTCAGTTAAACATGTGTTTGAACCATTGCCTTTACTAATTTAAATTATTCTGTACTCCTTTTGGTGCGGCCTGTTCTGATGTCTTCAATGAACAAAGGGTTGCGCGTAAGTAGTCTATTTTATTTTCTGCTTGTGCCAATACAAAAAATGCTCTTAAAGTAGACGCAGTAAAAACACATGCACCAGTGTCTGTTTGAATGTTTTTAGGCTGAGCAGTTATCAAAAATCTTGTCAAATTTATTGATTTCTCTCACAAGATCTACTGTATGTTTCTTTCAGTGTTGTTGAGTTTAGGACTGAAGAGCTAATGAAGAAAGCAGTGGAAAAGGTCAACAAGCATAACCTCAATGGACGTCCCCTAAAAGTGAAAGAGGTGAGCCCCAGCAGAAATGACCAGGAAAACAAGCAGCAACAAAGGTCTAAATTAGTTACATTTTTTTCTGATTCATATTTCCATGCTTTTTGTCAGGACCCTGATGGTGTGATTGCTCAGAGAGAGATCAACAAAGGTCAAGGTGGAGGCCCTCCAGGAGGCCATGGCGGAATGGGAGGAGGAATGGGTGGAATGGGAGGTATGGGTGGAATGGATCGCATGAACATGAACATGGATCGAATGGGCCCTGGACCAAATGGCTCCATGGTCAACATTCCTCCAAGCCTGATGAACAACCCCAACATCCCCAATGAGATCATACACGGTCTCCAGGCTGGCAGGATTGGCAGCACTGTCTTTGTGGCAAATGTGAGGCTTCCAGACTTTTCTTCCCATTTTTAATTGGTTTATCAAAAACTCACAAATGTTTGGAATTTATTCGAGAAAATAAGTTGCCTAAGGGTTTCAGCGTTACCCATAGGTGTACAGCTGTTAAATGAATCATGCAGTATTCTTGTTGGTGACATGGTGGGAAACACTAGTTTAGCCTTGCCTAAGCATAAACAAGTGAGCATCTTTAAACATTTCTTCTTGTGCCTACAGCTTGACTACAAAGTGGGCTGGAAGAAGCTGAAGGAAGTGTTCAGCATGGCAGGCATGGTGGTGAGGGCTGACATCCTGGAGGACAAGGATGGGAAAAGCAGAGGCATGGGCACAGTCACATTTGATATGCCCATTGAAGCAGTCCAAGCTGTCTGTATCCTTTTGTCAAAAACATTGTATTGGAATCATGTTGTGTATTTTATTGTGTCAATGTAAAAGAATCATATTGTTTCAAAATGTGTCAAGTGTGCTTTCCTTAATGATTTCACAGCTATGTTTAATGGGCAGCTGTTGTTCAACAGAGTCATGCACGTCAAACTGGTATGTTGCCTCAACTTTACTGTACATTGGATCACATTATGATCAAAGTACATAGATTGAATGCTTTTTTGTTTGCTCTTGTCAGGATGAGAAATCGCTCCCCAAAGATTTTGGACCACCTGAAAGAGCATCTGCCGCCCTTCCCCGTAAGTATACAGGAAGCTTTCTACACTGGGATTAAAAAAAAAAGATGAAGCAAATGGCCTTCCAATGTGGTATACAATGCTGCATCCTTTTTATATAGCTGCTTATAGTATTATAGCCACAGTATCCTTGCCAGTTAAAATGTGTTTACTTCAGTTTGGTGCAGACCTGCATCTATTCATTTGTATCAGGTGTAAAAAAA
>CAFUXE010000061.1:184336-208838 GCA_903364295.1 Serranus cabrilla | reverse complement strand
AAAAAATCAAAACAGTGACACTAGTCGGGTAATATGACTGACAATGTCTTTACAGTTTATTCCCACAGACATAATTTCCTGTGAAGACAGTGTCTTAATACATTCCCATTTTCTCTGCCTAGGTGGCCTGAGTGGTATTGGTTTGGGCCTGGGACCTGGTGGCCAGCCCATTGATGCTACCCAGCTGAACAGAGGAGGTGGAGGAGGAGGAGGAGGTGGTGGAGGAGGAGGAATGGGCAACATGGGCCCTGGAGGTAACCAGCTTCTGTGTTATTATACCATTAAATAAAAGACACCAGGAATTTCTGTGGCTTATCACTCTCCTCACTTTTAGGTATGGATGGAATGGGCTTCGGCAACATGGGAGGCCGTATGGGAGGAGGAGGAGGCGGCGGCGGTGGTGGTGGAGGAGGTGTGTACTGAAAGTTTTTCATCTGGACCCTTGCACTATATTTCATTAGTTTCTAGCAGTTCATTGTATAATTAAAGTCCTTGAAATAATGCAACTAGGAGACATTTGTGAGAAGTTTTAAACTCCATTACAAGCAGCTTAACTGAGTAGAGTATCATATTCCCATACCCAGCCTGTTGGTCTGTCTCTGGTTGTTCCCTGGCATTGAGAATTTCTTCTTCCTCTGTTATAGGAATGGACAACTTTGGAGGAATGAACAACATGGATCGCTTTGGTTCTTCCGGGATGGGCAGAATGAATGGTAAGGAGCCTTTTCGAGAGCAATCGAAAAGCAAGCGTGGAACACTTTCACGTTTTGCTTGATGTTTCTAATGGTTTCATCTCTTGCATTGTCAGAGATGGACCGTGGGATTGGTGGTGCTTTTGACAGGGAGTTTGGGCGAAATGAAATGGGAATGTCTCGCAATAATTTTGGAGATTCCTTTGAAAGAGGAATGGGTTAGTATTTTCAGGCTTTGTTTGAAATTCCTCTGATAACTACTGTGATAAGCCTCAGCAGATGTAAAGCTCACTTCTGTTTAGACAGTCGATATAACACTTTCTTCATTTTTGTTTTCTTTGTTCACTTTCATAGGAAACGCCATGGGTATGGACCGCATGAGCTCTGGAATGGACCGTCTGGGAGCCAGCATGGACCGCATGGCTGGGATGGACCGGATGGGCATTGACAGGATGGACCGCGGGTCTGACCTGGAAAGGCTGGGTTCTGGATTCGACCGGATGGGCTCAGGGATGGACCGGCTGGGGCCCAGTATGGACAGGCTAGGACCTGGCCTGGACCGTATGAGCTCCAGCATGGACCGCCTCGGCCCATCTGGGTTTGACCGCTTGGGCCCATCTGGTTTGGATCGCATGGGATCCAGCCTGGACTTTGGCTCTCCAATGGGTATGGATCGCATGGGCAACACCGGGCTTGACAGAATGGCGAGCAGCTTCGACCGCATGGGCTCAGCTGGAGGACTCGACCGCTTCGCCTCCGGTGGCATCGACCGCATGAGCTCTGGCATGGATCGCATGGGGTCTGGAGGTGTTGGTGGTCAGTTTGATCGCTCTGCTGACATGGATCGTGGATTTGGTGGGAATTCCTTTGGAGGAGCTGGAGGGCCTGGAACTGGGGGAGGAAATGTCAGGAAAGGATGCCAGATCTTTGTCAGAAATGTAAGTATTTATCTGCGGGGTAGTTAAGTTTTAATTTATTTGATCAGTATCTCCTTGCATATAATAATCAACTTTGAATTTTCTTTTTCAGCTGCCATTTGACTTCAACTGGAAGATGCTGAAGGATACCTTCAACACATGTGGTAAGAGCAGTAGTAGTTTGTAGATCTAACTGTTTTCTGTTTTACACTAAGATGATGTCTAACATTGGTGCCCTTTCCTCTGCAGGTATGGTTCAGTATGCTGACATAAAGATGGAGAACGGGAAGTCTAAGGGCTGTGGTGTGGTTCGCTTCGACACCCCTGAAACTGCTGAGCGTGTCTGCCGAACCATGAATGGCTATCGGCTGAACGGAAGAGAAATTGATGTTAGGATTGATAGGAACGCATAATTTGTCTTTGTTACATTCAACATTTCATTTAGTCTTTATCGTCCAAACGCTCTGTATCATCTGAATTGCTTTTCAGGATATTCATATTATATTCACTTGGTTTGTTAGATATTTGTATCAGTGAAAATGTTATTTTAGTTAGTAATTTGTCACAGTGAACTTGTTGTTTTAGTTTTTTGCTTTTACTTTTTTTAGAGACCAAATTTTAATTTTTTTTCTGTCTTGCTTCACTTGTCATTGCCTTTGTTCTATAAGGTGTTTTGATAAATAAACCTCAGTATTTGAAATGCTTTGTTGGAATTTATTTGTGTGTTTGTATTGTGTGTCAGTAATGGACTTGACAGTAAACAGTTGCCATGGTTAAAAAAACTTAACGGGACTAGTGTGCTTATGCTGTATCAGTAACATAATAATCGGTCACTCAATAGTTGTATAAGGATAAAGCCTGTGTAGTGGTGCACAGGAATACATGTCATTAAATTATTCCTATATGTCTAATATATGCAAATTATACCATAAACGCATGAAGGGAAATTAGAGCTCTCGAGACACCCCCCTCGTGGATATGGAAGGTCACCACCGGAAGAAGGTCATAGGCTTTAAATCCAAGATGGCGACTCCCTTGTGTCAGTGTTACCAGGTGAGTGTTTGAGACCTTTTGTGTTTAAATATCGGCATTTAAACTCCAGCAAATGACAAAGGGATAACTTAAACAGCATATTTAGACCACCACTTGATCAATGACAGATTGTTTCACTATTTCCGTAGAGGAGTCTGCTAACGTAGCGTTAGCTAGCGAAGTTAGCTCTTGGACTATTCACATGTCCAGCCGGTGTTTGAACTCTGAAGCTCGGGACGAAGTCTTTTTCTCAGTTAAAAGCCAACTCGGGATTCTAGCTGCATTAACTGACTTTCCCCCATGTCTTTTAATTATAGTGCCTGTCAGGCCATCATAAACGCAGTCACTTTAATACTTTTTTCAGACACTGTCATGCCATTCTCATATCTTACACCGACGTATTAACTAAATATTACGACATGTCATGCAATAATGATTTAATGAAATGTCCGTATTTCTGTAATTCTAGTGTGATATTAATTCCCTGCGTGGTTATTGAGCAGTTTACTCAAGTTTCAGCGTGACTTCGTGTGTGTCTCCAGATATGTATCCGAAGAGGGTTGGTGGCTTTCCCGTCCTCTTACCTGCTGCTTCACAACAGACCCAATGTCTACAGGATACGCGGGCTTCTAACATGCTCCTCAAAGGTATCACCTGGCTGACACAAGATTCTTTCATACAAATGTTTCCAGTTATTCTGAAGTTGTGCATGCATTATCTGCCTTCCTCTGTGGATAGGTTTCCTGCTGTTTGGTTGTATTATGCTCTAAACCACAACAAACTTCACTGCAGTTTTATTTTAAAATGGACAGGCTTATGGTTGCTTTGTTTTTTAATAGTATTGTCGCAATCTAGCAAAATATTCACATGCTCTGTTGCCATTTTATAAAGATAACTAGCTAAAACAAACGTGGTCCAACACAGCAGTGGTGTTGGTTTAACTCTGGGGTAGCTTTGGACTATGTACTTTGTGGTGCTATTGAATTGTATTGCATTATACAGAGAGGTGTTTCTCTTTTATTGCCTACCCTCATTGATAAAAACCGGGTAAACAAAATACTAGAAATACCTGCCAGTTTGCAATACAGTTCAACATTAGAGGCAAGAACTGAAACACACAGTTGCTGAATCTACATGGACATTTATTTAACATTGTTATTATCTGCATTGTCTTGCTAAAATAGACCTGCATTCGGTCTGCAGTGCACTTATTTAATGAATGTATCAACTACAGTAAATATCCTTAGTTTTAAGAAGTTAGTTTTAAGAAACTTAACTAAACACCTATTGATAAAAAAATAGTTTTGATTGACTTACAGCAGACAGCAGCTATTGTCAGCTGATGGCAATTATCTTTAGGTGACATTAATTGACCCGATTAGTGGTTATTTCACTATTCAATAGCACCACAAACCTGTAAAAAAAATCTTTCAAAATGAACATGAAGATGAATTAACCCCTCTAAATGAGCATCATAATCTTCCAGAAAATAGGACTTATTGCAGGACTGTTTTATTGGACTGTTGTGTGCCAGAGAGCAGGATTAAAAAACAAACGCATACACAGCTTAGGTTTTATTCCAGGAGCTCTGAAGTCCACTGCAGCATATGTATCATTCTAATGTGCTTCTGCTGTCTTTGCAAGTTACTTGCTTCCTACCTAAAGTTTATTAGAACATCCCAAGCAGTAGGGCACACCTCCCCTGCAGGTCATAACTTTAAATTTAATTAAACTGCTGCAGGCATGCTTGGAGTAAATTAATCTTACATGTTGTTTCTTATTCATATCCACAAGGTGCCTCAGTCACCCCTCCTGCAGGTAAGGTATCTGTCAGGAGAGAGAGGCGGTGGCAGAAAAGGTTTCCTGGGGGAGCTTCTGGAGAACATTAAACAGGAGCTAAACAAGAACAAAGAAATGAAAGACAACATCAAGAAGTTCCGGGAAGAGGCCAAAAAACTGGAGGAGTCAGATGCATTGAAACAAGCTCGAAGGAAATACGTAAGTATTTGGCCTCATGTAAAAATCATTTCTATCCTTTTTATTTATGTAAAACGAGTAAGTTTGTCAATGACCTTTTGTCTGTTTCCCAGAAAACAATAGAGTCGGAAACGGTGAAGACCACCGATGTTCTCAGGAAGAAGTTGGGAAACATCTCTGAAACAGTAAAAGAGGTAAACTTCATAATCTCAGTCAGAGGCAGCCTTTGTTTTGATTGTCATTTAATCTATATGCAGTTCAAGTTGTTCGATCGACCCTGAAAAGGTTTCTGTGTGTGTGTCTGTGTGTGTGTGCAGGGGCTAGAGGAGGTCAGTCGCACAGATATTGGGAAGAAAATCAAGGATGGAATGGAGGAAGCAGCCAAAACAGCGAAGACCTCAGCAGAGTCCGTTTCTAAAAGTGGAGAGATATTGGGGAAGACTGGTGCGTTCAGAGCAATATCACAGGTATGGAGTCACTGCGCTCACTGTGGTGCAGGTTATATTTACTTGTTTAATGAACATTCAACTGCATTCATTGTTTGTTGTTTGTCTTGAATAAGCTAAGACGACTTTACACATTGAAGCATAATCTTGAGCTTTTGATTAAGGCAGGACTGAGAAAAGTCTCATTATAACATTGGGGATAAATGTTTAGATGAAACATAATTAGCAATTTTCTGCACTGCTCTCACAGTCCCATTATAAGGGGAAATAATTAGTCATAAGACGTTCATAGAGACTGCTTAAGCTGAAGGATAAAAGAAGGGAAATAGTAATTTAATAGTGAATAATACTATGAAATTATTAAAGAGTAAAAGAAACCCAGATTCTTCAAAATGATATATACCTTAATACTGGAACTCATTTCTTGTTTTCTCATCTGTTTTCAGGGCATGGAGAGTGTGAAGAAAGAGATTGATGACCTGGGTCACACTGGCCCTTATCGGCCTCCTGCCAGACTCAGAAAGAGGAGTGAGTTCTCCTCCAAGGGGGCAGGGGATGACAGCAAGGTCTTCGAAGCCAATGAGTACGTGAGTGCCCTCTGCTTTGCCCTGATACTGAGAGGGGAACGCCTGTTGGCTTCAAAGATAACTGATACCACTAAAATTGCCTAATACAGTCCAGTCATTATGAATTAATAAAGTACACAGGGTTCCTTAAACACCTTAATTTTAATGTGGTGTTTTCAAGGGTTGAATAGGCCTCCAATTTTAAATATAGTGCTTATAATAGTTTGAAATTTAGGTGAAAGCTTGTTGTGTTTTCATTTGCAACCCCCTGGTGAAGGCTGTCACAAAGCATTATTTGGCTGCTTATAGCACAATTACATCTAATTTAATGTGATATGGAATTGCAATCATTAGTATACAGTGTAAACTGTGCTTACTCTTTATAAATATGTAAATCACCACAACTTTGAGGTGCTAGAATAGCTTGACAATGCTTGAAAAGTGCTTGAATTTGACTTTGGGAAAGGTATGGGAACCCAGAATACAAGAACTGAAACCAAGTCAAAAAACTGAGAACAGAGAATCACATCTGTAAAGGTATTAAGAGTCTTCCCAAGAGATAAGCAGAATGTTGTTTAATGTTTTATTAAAGAAGATAAAATGGTTAGTGGTCATTTTATTTACTTTACTTTATTTGTTCTCAGGGAAGCGATGGGTGTGGTGCTCCACAAAGATTCAAAATGGTACCAGCAGTGGAAGGACTTCAAAGACAACAATATGGTCTTCAACAGTAAGGACTTGCCTTTTTTTTCAACTTTCTGCTGTTTTCTTTAAGTCAGCTTTTATTGAGTGTACCAGCATATTTTCTTTTACATACAGTGACGTATATGGACGCAATCAAGTGGCATGAAAGCAGAGACTTTATATACGGGGCTGTGTGGGAAAACCGTTCTAATTTGTATTTAATTTGCAAGAGTTTGGAGGATCTTTCAGGTTGTCCTGCATGTGATGCTGCTGTTGTTGGTTTTGCACAGCTATGCAAGATTAAAAACAAAATATATAGCAAAATTGTCCAAGTGGTAAAACCCATGTAAGATATATCTGCGCCTGGGTCTGGATGGCTTTAAACACTTCACTAACCTGCAGGCTTATGAGGCTTCATTAATAAGATAAAGAGTGTGTAAAACTGTGGTCGATATTATGGAAAACTGTGCTGATGATTAATAATGTTTGGAAGGTGAAAAAAAAAATGACCTGGGTTTCATTTAAGACATTGTGCAAAGTCAACATATTTGCAGATAAGTCGATTTCCATAGCTGTTGTTGCAGAATCAACACTTTTTTACTCTACCCTAATACTGTGGAGTACTGTGTACCTGTGTATCCGTACATCAGTGCACGTACACAGCATAAGTCTTTGGCAGATTATTTTTTTGTTACTAATTTGAATCAGCAAAATAAGCGCCCTCCTTTGGTCCATTAATATGGGATACAATTTGCTGATTGCCTGCACAGTTTCTTACACAACAAACAAGTTCCAGGGGTGAAGTTGTCCAGTGGGAAAGTTTTTCACCATTGCCCATCCGGCTCAATACATGCACAGGACGTGTGTGTGTTTCTGATTGAGTGGACCGAAGAGTTGTGTGTGTTTCCATTATTTATCAGGACATGTATTGGAAGCATACAACGCTTCATCAATCACCCAGCAGCATTTTGCTGAGCCTCGGTTTTTAGCCTTTTCATTCCTCACATTGTCCAACCAGTGGGGCCTGTGGGATTTCATATTTTTGACAGGAAAGAAATATGTCTAATCTCTGTCTATGAACTTACTATACATTTTTGAAAGATTTGCTGATCTGAGAGAATTGTTCTTCCCAACCTTCCTGTGTGTTTGGGAGTTAAAGGCTCTTATTGTCTGTTCACTGCAGGGTTCTTTGAGATGAAGATGAAGTATGATGAGAGTGACAACGCCCTCATCAGAGCTTCTCGTGCCGTCACTGACAAGATGACTGACCTCATAGGTGAGAGACGTCTGCTTTGATAGTCTGCATTAATCACACTGAGAGGTTGAATCAAGCTAAAGCAGAGAAAATACAAAGGTTGTGTGTCAGGTTATCTACAAGTGTGTGTATATATATTTACAGAACTGTAAATTTTGATACCCATTACACTCATATCTGCAAGTAACAATGAATTCTGAAATTATTTTTTATTATATGCATGATATTCTGCAGCTTCAAAATATTTTCGTTTTTTATTTTTTGTATGAAGGCAGAGTTTATTTCAATTTCAACTGGATTAGATAAGAGATATTAAGAAGCAAGGGAAGGAGAGGAAAGTTTAACATGTAACTACTTACACAGCCTGTCCTAGTGCTCATTATGTGTTTGTTGAATGCCATGTGTTTCCTGTCTGTGTTCACGTGTGTTTAGGTGGGCTGTTTTCGAAGACGGAGATGTCTGAAGTTCTAACAGAGATTTTGAAGGCAGACCCGTCCTTCGACAAAGATTCTTTTCTTAAGCAGTGTGAACGAGATATCATCCCAAATATATTGGAGGTGCGTTGGACTGCATACAGAGTCTGTTTAGTGGAAACGTTTAATCAATTTAAAAATGTTTGATGCATTGATCTAGTTGGAACAAATGCTCTTTTTATGCAGCACTGAATTACAGTAGATGTAACTGTGATTTTGCAACACTGACCAGGATGTAGAAATATTAAAACACAGGTTAGACTCAGTCATCAGGTCTTGATTTACCTTTTCAGATGTTTCCAGGAAGTTTTTTTTCAGCTGTTTGTTTTGTCCAACTATGCAGGCCATGGTCAGAGGGGAGCTGGAGGTACTGAAGGACTGGTGTTATGAAGCGGTACGACCTTCACACATAAACTTGAAGTGCTGAGAATAAATAATCTGCTTCAATACATATTTGTTGGCTTTCATCCTATCAAAAACAACTTTCTCACTGCAGTGCAGATCTACATTGGTAGACATGTTGGCTGGGCAGCTCATTATAAAATGTTTAGACATATTATCTTATCTTGTGTCTCTCCTTATTGGGTGTGTAGACATACAGCCAGCTGGCACACCCGATTCAGCAAGCCAAGGCCATGGGACTTCAGTTCCACTCTAAGATCCTGGACATCGACAATATCGATGTAAGTTTCTCCAGACGGCACGACACAAGATTTATAATAAAGCCGCAAGTATTGACTCCCCTCGACACTCCCAGGTTTTGCTAAATCCCAGTAATCCACTGCTTTGCAATACAAACAGGTGCTCTGGTGAGTGTTTAAAATGCCTGATATTAATGTTTGGCCTCACACCAATAGCTTTTAATCTTTGTTATAGTTGCTGATTGGAATATATTGCTTTGTTTTCCTGCATGAAAATATCACCGTTAGACTGCCAATTAGGATACTTTTTTCAATGCACAACAATTGTTCTGCGTAGATTTGAGAGACAAAAAGGAAATGTTTGTAAAAATCCCAAATGAAAGTTTACAACCCAGTCAGCCAGATGTCATGTGTTTTTTGTTTCTGTCATCCATAACTTCTGTATTTTATTATATCTCTTGAGTTTATAATAATACTTAAATGGAATCTAAAAGTGACATTTGTTGGTTCAGTAACTATGTATCCTCCTCTACAGCTGGCCATGGGGAAGATGATGGACCAGGGTCCGGTGCTGATCATCACCTTCCAGGCTCAGTTAGTCATGGTGATCCGAAACACGAAAGGAGAGGTGGTGGAGGGAGACCCTGTAAGTTACAGACACACAAACACCACTTTGATTTGCTGCTATGTGCCTCATTTGTGTATCTTAATATAACATTTAAATACAAAAAGTTATTAAATATTAAAATGAATACTCGACTGGTCTAACAGAGACATCTGTTAGTTATCATTTTTACACAGTTCGCCTGCAGTGTTTCCTCTAGATTAAATTGCGCATGTAGTGTTTAATTTTCTAGAAATAAAACAAAGCTTTAGCTGCCGTTCTGTCATAATCATGAATGTGTTTTAACCTTTTTATAAATGATGTACCACGAGAATGTTATGAGACAATTAAGCGCCCTTTTATTTGACCGTGGCTTTTATTTATCTAGAGCCACGACCTGGACTGAAGCTTAATTGGTAATAAATCAGCCTTGTGGTCCACTCAGGGCTCCTCAGGGACACCTGTGATTGGTAAAGAGGTCAAAGTATCCACTCCGTACCATGCAGTTGGCATCTGCCCAGTGTTCAGATTAAAAGACTACTGCAAGAGGATTAATGGTGGATGTACTGTTTTATCAGCTGGATCCAAATGTCTGGACATCAAATGACAGCCTCTGTCCTTATGGACTACGGCATTAAGTGTCTCCTGAACTCTTTTCACTGTAACTCATCTGGTCACGGACCTTTAAATCTCTTTTCCACTTTCAAACTTTCTTGGTTTAAGAGACAAATGGGACATCTGGGTATCGACTGTTCACAGATACCTCAAAACTACTGTGAGATTCTCACTAGTTGATTGTTTGTTACCGGCTTCAGACTATTGGACCAGTCAAAATGTTTGTTTACATTAACTTCTTGGTAGAAAAGTGCTGAGTCATGTGCATAACAATTAACATTGTTAAGCAAGCGGGTGAGTTTGAATGGTTACTTCAAAGTGTATAAATCTCAGTTATCTAAAATTCAATGTTTGATGCTTTTATATGTCAGTAATAACAACATTATACCAACCTGCGTTTCTCCCTCCAGGAGAAAGTGATCAGGATGATGTACGTGTGGGCTCTGTGTCGAGACCAGGAGGAGCTCAACCCATATGCTGCCTGGAGACTACTTGACATCTCGGCCTCTAGCACCGAACAGATCCTCTGAGACTCTTTGACACGGACAGAGAACATACTGTACCTGAACGGGCCCTGGAGCTGGCTGGGAAGAAGGGTCGGGCTGGTACGGAGATGAGAGACAGAGAATGGGGAACACAGGCTCACCTCACAACAACAGCATTGTGGAGTAGTGTTGCAAAGTGCTAGGTGCTTTACTCTTTTTTGTTTTTTTGTTGTTGTTTTTTTTACTCCACTGGCTTTGCGTTCAGTCACTACAATCCCTTGGTTTCCTTTAATTTCTAACTGTTCCTCATGCTGACACTAGGGGGCAGTAGACACCAACAACTCTCATCCACGTTACTTTCTGCATCCTGTATGGCTTTCCATTTATTGAAACTGTATGGTGCAGGGCAAGTTTTTTTCTTTCTTTTTTTTAATATGATGAAATGAAATGATGTGGAACTGAGCCTCAGAGACGTCTCTCTCTCTCTCTCTCTCTCTCTCTCTCTCACATACACTTTCTCTGTCCATCAGTCCCCCACGCTCTCTTTGTTCCTCTCTTGCTGGTGTTGTGGCCAATCAGTGCTTTTCTAGATCCTTGTTTGTATGATGATCATCCACTGTAATTGTTAAAAAATGTAAGAAAGTCTATATTTATTATGAGAAATAAAGATGACCCCTGTTTTTCAGACTAGCAGACACTTATAAGAATATGTTTCTATCAAGTATTGTTACCCTTCTACCCTACAAACGGTTAAGCTTCTTGTCTGATCTGAAGGATATCACGTGATTCCTTCTAGGGCAGTTGCTAATTATTTTTTAAAATTAAATCCCCCTGTGGGATTTCAGTGTTTCCTTTGGGAAAAATGACGCTTCTGAGTGAGTTTTTACTGTTGTATTTCCAGAGCAGAGTTAGAGCACTCATTTGCTTTGAGTGAGATTTAGTTGTATTTGTAAAACCAGGTAGTAAATTACACAAGAAAGGGAAAATTATCATTTTAACAGCTCTCTTCATCTGGAGGTCGCACCATAAGCTTTTAGTACTGACATTAACACTATGTGCCATCATACAGTTCTGTTCAGATGACATGCACTGACCTTCAGTGTGCCATCATTTTGCCCTACGCAGAGCCATATATGGCCGACAGTCAACAACCCAAGCCTCCTCTCTTAGACGAATAACACGATGGAGATTGCAAAGGCTAAATGGCACCCTTGTTACCAAATCTCACCAATAATCTTGCAGCCTCGTCAGATTTAAGAGGTTACTTCTGCAAACTGTCTTCATGTCTTTGAATAGTGTCTGCTGGCTGTTTCTATTTTTTTACTGCATCACCTTTAGTGAGAATAGTTCTATTGACAAGTGATCCTGATTCATGACAAGGACAACTTCCCCTCATGACAGGATTATGTTTAGAGCAGATTCAATGGTGTTAATGTTACGTTGGTAACTTGGCTGTTTACCTCTGATTTGCTGCAGACAACAGTTATAATTGACCATAGGTTGCAAACAAAGCTGCATCACATTAAGACTTTTTCTCTTGTCAAGCCAACAGCAACTCTGTAGCTGCATTTTACTTCTCTGCATTTTCAAACTGTAAGATGTCACCACCTTAATTAAAACATTTTTGTACACCTGTTTTAGGTCTATTTCATAATGTTGTCTTCTTAAAACAGCAAATGACATCTGGGTTGGATCCTACAGTAGCTGAAAAGTGTTGAAATAGTGATGAAGCCAGATGGACTTCTGTGGAATTTGTGGACTTCTCTGATTGACAACTTTTGTGTTCCTTTATTTCTTTTTTTAATCGTTTTTCCACATGTGTGAAAAGACCCAGAAACACTGACGAAACACAATGTTCAAGAGCCAATCACCTCATTGATTAGGTGACAGCCGGACGTTTCCCATCCTGCCCTGCTCTTGCAGTTGAGGCGCCATGCTCTAAAAACTGCAGCCACCTCTGTCTCGTGAAGTTATTGCTGGTTACAATGATCACATGTGGTTAATGAGAAAGTCAAGATCAAGTCAAACTCAAATCTAACCCGAATGCATTGTGTAGTGCTCGTCTGTGATCGATCCTGCAAAGGCCTGGCTCTTCCCAAGCAAACCCTAATAATAGTTTGTTTCAGTTATGTCCATTGTTGCTCATCTCTGGCTTTTGCATTTGTTTTGCAGCTTTTGCATTTATTGGATGCTTCTCAGCAGCTGTAGGATCCCCAGTGCTTCATTCAGGACATGTGCTTCACATGTGCCTGAGATGCTTTTGGCTGCAGGGTGCAGATGAGAGGCTGTGATCACACTACAGTAGCTGTTCATCGTCCGTGGCGGCGACAGACAGCTGAGTACAGATGGTGGAATGCAGGGCAGCATGCAGCGTTGTCTTCTCTCACGCAGCAGGATTGATTACAGCAGCCTTGGATGAGAAGGTAACGGGGGTTTGTTTATAATCTTGCGTGTTGTATATGCCTGCATGTGAGCATGTCTGTCTGTACATGTAGACCAGCAGCTCCACACTTCCAAGGCTGTCCTGGATGATGGATCCTCTCTGTTGCTGAGTTGCGCTGATGTTGCAGCTCCACAATGTTGCACTCATCGCTCAGGATGCACCCCCGCAACTCTCACACAACAACACAGGTATTCAGAGGAGAATTCACCACTGAGCAATGTGGTCAGCTGGATCGGATCAGACACCTACTGACCAAGAGAAAATCGCACAATTGTAAGTTGCATCACAGCCTTTTGATTTACATACTGTACCTCTCAACAGGGCGATAACCACCTCAAGTTTAGTCAGCTTTAGATTTTGTCTAGAGCAGGGGTGCCCAATCCTGGTCCTCGAGAGCCCCTATCCTGCATGTTTTAGATGTCTCCTTCTTCCAACACACCTGATTCAAATGATCAGCTCATCATCAAGCTCTGCAGAAGCCTGATAACGATCCTGATCATTCTACTTGAGCATGTAAACATGCTCAAGTAGAAATCCCAAATCCAATTTTATCTAAAATGAGCATAATATGTCCCCTTTGATTCTAACTCTAATACCTATTCTAGATAAAGTTCTGTATACTGTAAGTGTACTGCAGTTGTAGAGTTAAAACTGACCAAACTACTTCTCTTTGGAGGTTTACCTCCTACTGACTAACAACATTTGGTCCTCAGACAAGACTACATTCATTTACACACATTTGCTTAAATGCTGACTGCACGTGTTGCAAGAATACACACATGTAACAGTTTTGAGAAGTGAACTCCACAGGGATTATTTCCCTCTGACTCACACATACAGAGAGTACAAACGTCACTGTCTGAAGAGCAAAGGAGGTAACAGCCATGCAGCTGGCCAACCGGAGGGCTACTCTCACATGTATGTGCCTTTCCCCAGACACACACACCCACACACAGCGGTGGTGCTAGGTCAAGTCCCAAAGAAGTGGGGCAGAAGTGTCACATAGACTCTCTGACTTGACGTGTGAGTGCTGACATCCCGTCGTGGCCTGGGATCCAGGTTGGCAGCTGCAGCAGGACTAACAAGCTGAGAGTGAAAACGGCTCAGGAAGGAAAAAAACTCGGAGCAAAAAGTCACAAGTCATAAAACATCATCAATAAAGAAGCGACGCATAACGATTTAGCTGGCCTTAAAAGCATTCCCAGGTGCCTCTTTTTAATGAATTCAGAAATGAGAAAAAAAACAGACGGAACAGCATGAGAGCAAATATTATGGACTGTAAAAGCTTTCAGAGTGATGGCGTTAAAGTAACTGACCGTGGTATTCACAGCGTACGGTTGAAATTCATCTTTATATCACAAATGGAAATTTTCCAACACATGTCATGTGTCCCTCGCCTGTCAGACGTCCTTTTATTCAACATCCGCCCCATTTCCTTTCTTCCCTGTCATCCGTCTGATGCCCCATTAACTATGCTGTCCTTGAGCTCCCCTGGCACCAAGTCTCCTTAAGGGCGATTTCACCAGCGTCGTCCTTTTCTCTAGTCCTCCTTCCATCTAATTAAAAACCGTACAGGTTAACCACATCCTTTCCTGTACCTGATTATATCAAACAGTAGAAGAAATTTAGTGCCAAGCAATAATAACCACTTTACTCCTCTGAGTGGCAACAACAACAGTTGTCTGCCTCAGATGTTTTCAGATTGGCTTAATGCAACATGACACTGTTCTTACTTGATATGAAGTCGAGCACTGGCTGCTGTTGCAACAGCTCTCTGTTGTGCCTGATGCACAGTAAGTCTTGAGCTCAAATGAAGGTCACCCCAGTCGCTCTGTGTGTGTGTCTGCATGTATGCGGACTCACTCTGACCCAGATTCACCAGTGCAGTGGGGCACTGTGCCAACATGTCAGTTCATGGCCGCACAAACACTCACATTCATACAGGCGGTCGGAGCACAGAGTGGGGAAAGGTCAGGAGGCTGAGAGGGATTATGCAGGACAGTGGTGTGTATCACAGAGCATTGTTGGACAGATGGGCTTCTTTTTCCTCTTTTAACGAGAGCAGAAATGAGGATTCTAGCCTGGATTGCTTTGGTGTGGAGTATTGAATATTGAATATTGCCTTCTTTTGAATATAATGACAATGATGGCACTCGGTTTGCAGGACTCAAAGTGCCAAAAAAAGAAACATTTAAAAAAACTCAGCAGCCTCCCTCCTGGGCTTGTGCCCAATCAACACCCAGCAAGAGTTATCACCTGGACCAGGGGTAGACAACCTGTGGCTGCGGAGCCCAAAGCAATTTCCATTCTTCAATTGTAAAAATGTCTGGCTTATCTACAGCATTAAATATATTTTTTTAACATTTTAATAAAAACTAAGATGTGCATTTTAGCTTATGAAAGTCTACAGCCCTGCGCCTTAACCTTTAAATTTTGCCAACTTCAAGTCTAGTTTTGAGTTTCTCTTCAGTGTCCAGCCTCCCATTTGCACTTGGATTCTGGCTGCATTTTGACAAAAACACATTCATAAAAGCTCATTATGGGATAGGGTTAGGACATTCTACGTATATTCTACGTTCTTTATTTTTTTGGATGAACCAACCAAAATCCAAACACAGTGTTTTATCTTTTCTTGAATATAACAATTAGCTAATAGAAGCTCATGTGCCTTTGGCCAAGGAGAGTTCAATAAAGGATCTTTGATGCTTTTGTTTGGGGATATTGCCTCACATTAAAATTAGATTTTTCTTTTAAAGGTTATCCTCTCCATCTTTTCATAAAGCTGCCCTTGTTATTACAACTCTAACAGTGTTCAGGATCTAATATCGAGGAGCTTTTGTGTCCTTCCATGACAGTCAGTGGTCAATATATCCTTATCTCATTTTCATATATTGTTTCGGTCCCATAAGATAAGGCAGCAATATCAAACGGAGTGGGAGCCAAATTTGAACATGTGTTATGAAACAATCACTTTACCTTTAATAAAAATGAGAGGGATGGAGATGAAGAGGTGTGGTCAGTGAGGTAGAAGGACTGATGTGCAGACAGACAGTACTTGTTTAGCATTGGAAATGAGTGGCAAAGCAGGCAGCAAATTTATGGAGGGTCAGGTGTGCCTGTTCAGCAGTAATAGGCGGTGAGAGTGCTCTAACCAGTCCCCTGTCTCACCCAACCATGCACGTCCAGAGACCAGCAGGACGTGGCGGACGTGCTTGAACTCCCGGGCCCGACATTACAGCAGAAACGTGGGATGATGCCTCTAACAGTACGGCCGTGTCCGACACAGCTCTGTGTGTCTGCATGCGCTGGTGCTGATAAATACTCACTCAGGCTGGGTCACACTCAGCGTAGGCACAGACCGGTTATTCCAGGTCATGAAACAGATTTCTCACATATTTACTTCAGCCCCTCGATGTACATCCGTCTTCTATCTGCTGCTCTGTCTTTGTTTATCTCTCTGTCACTTTGGCTTTGATCGTCAATGATGGGGGGCTGTGCAGCTTTTACACAGTAGTACTATTGCACATGTGTTTAAAAAAAACATGGATTTAAATGACTTTTTTTGGCAGGAAATACAAATATAAATGTCAGAATTGCACTTTGAGGTGTCCTGTCAACAGTTACAGCCATCTCTTTTTTAATGGTTGTCTATGGGAATAAGATTTTTAATTGCAATAGCAGCCACTGGAGACATTTTGCTGCAAGGCGCCGTATCCGGTTCAATAACATCCATAACAATGATCTTTTTTCCTAGTTTTGTTGCCTCAAGTGATGTAAGTGCCATCACCTGAGGCAGCGTCGGCCCACTCGTCTCTGCTTGAAGCTACATTAGCTGCTAATGGAATAACATACCTGATTATCAAAACCGAACTTTCAGCAGCTGAGTTGCATTTTGGGTAATGTAGGCAGCAAGGAGGAAGTTAATGCCTGGAATAACACTAAATCTGACCTACAAATAGCAACAGTACAAACATCATATGGGAAGATATATTAGCATATAAGCAGATCTCAGTGTCTTTCTCTTGCTCGGTCTGAGAGAGGCATCCGAATATAAAGTGCAGAATAATCTACGTGTACAGTATAAATGCACAATAATCAAAGTCAGTGTTTTCCTTCATCTAAGATAAGTTACCATTCACTGATTGCTGTTTTCTTTCCACCCACTAATACCTGAATCATGTCTTTCTGAACATCGTTCATGCTTTCCCACCCCTCTGAATCTCATGCATTAGCCAGTTTCTAACCATTTCAATTCCATTATCACCCCTCTCTCCCTCCCCCTCTTTTTAAATCTAATCCCCTGTCCACCCAAGACACCATCAGCAAGCCCACCCTAATTGCAGGCAGCAGATTCTTTATGGGAATGGTGATTCTGCTGAGAGGAGGAAAAACAATGGAAGCAAATGCTGTTTCTATTGATCAGCCAGTGTCTCTGTCCTCCCTCCAGCCGGCTGTGTTTACTGTTCCTGTTCAGAGGTCTGATATGTCATAAGATTTAGTGGCCTGGGTGCGCATATTAGCCTCTGCAGGAGGAAATTTCGGTGGACGAGCAGAGGAAAGCGTGGCTGTAAATACAGGCTGCTCTCCTTACCAGACGAACGCGGCTTCATAAGTTGTCTGGAGGAGCGTCAAACATGGCCATTAACTTGTGGCCCGCAGACAACAGTGCAGGCGACACAGAGGGCAAGTCTGAAGAAATTTATCACTCTCCTCCAAACATGGAGAATGAGCAGCTTGTGTACTAGACCTCTGAGGGCAATTCCACAGTATATCATATGACAGGACTCAAATTAAAGTGTGTGGTGACAGAGGACAGATCAACAAGTGGACTGGAGGAGCACAGAAGAGGTATGCTTGACATTTCACACGAAGCATAATAAAATGACCCATTTTCGGTGAGTATATCATGACTCATATATGTTTTCCTTCATGCCCACTCTTTTTCATAGGCCCTGTGGACAGATGCTAGTGACAGATTGTCTCACCTTCAGTGACAGCTAATCTATAGGAGTGAATCAGTCGGGCTGAGGCCAAAGGACAGCTGGAGTGGGCTACAGGTACGGCCCTGCTGGTCTGCTTGTCCTCGCTGCTCTCCACAGCCTATCAATAACTCTAATGATGATGGAAGACCGGTAAGATTAACTTTCCAGACTGTTACCATGTCCTATTAGTCACTGAGGCCTGTGAGCTGAGGAAACCAATGTTAGCTTGTCAATGGTTTGCATTTGCATTGTCAAAAAGTGTTAACCAGTAAAGACAGAGGAGCTTCTGGCTGTCCTCGCAGAAATCAGAGGTCAACCCAGGATACAGTGCCAGCAACAGTTAGAGGAGTGAATGTAAAAGTTATGGGTACTGTCTGTACGTATCTCTTCCTCCACTCTTTGCCTTTGAGTGCGAGTGTCCGCACACCATGGTTGGTTTGCTTTTCTCTCCCCGTCAACGTGACGGGTGGATGAGGATGTGAATAAAGAGTTCCATCGTCTCATCAATAGTTATCAAGGTCAGGGTCAGAGAGACAGACAGGTAAGGTGATTTATCACTGGAGACGGAAGGTGGAGCGTGAAAGAGGCAAAGTGAGGAAAGGTGAAGGCATACAACACAGAGGAGTGAAAAAGCCTGAAAAGGAACATTTGAGATCAAAAAATGTGACTGACCCAAGGGCAAATATGCAGAGGCTCCTACATCCACAGTCTGAAATGGAAAAGAATAGAGTTTAAAGGCATTAGACGCAGGAATGATCTCTTTCTGTTTGTAAACACAACATTCAGACTAGACCCGTACTCCACAGCTCAACAAAAGTGAGAGTAAACCCCAGATTCATTCTTGTTTTGGAACAAGCTTTAGCTTCTTATAATCAGCACCAATTCCAGAAGATCATAAGTGAAGATTGAGACGGATTATTTTTATATAAGTTCTATAGCCTGCTTTGTTTTTTTGGGGAAAATTCTGCATAGTGTCCCTTTAAAAATGTTTGAAAACGATTATTATTTATCAGTGGCATGACACAGAGGTTCTGCTGCGGTGCTGCAGGCAATCCCAGCTAATTTTAAAATGAAAATATTAATGTTTAACTAAACCTCAAAATATTCTTTCATATCACAATATTTGAAACAAATGAATCTAAATCTTTGACTCTTTGCAGATCATTCCATCTTAAAGCCAGATGTTTTGTGCAGAGAAAGAGGTCACTTGTTTAGATGGTTTTGCGTCCACTAATCAAGTATGTTCAACATGTCCACCTTGTGCAAATTATCAGCAATCCTTAAACAGCACAAGTTTCTCATTAAGGCTTAGTGATGGTAGATAGTGTGAGGATTTGGGACTTGGATGACCTGTGATAAATCATGGTTCAACACTGCTAATTAGCCCAACGGTCTGTTCTTGGTTATGTGGCTTTCTTTATTCCGTGACTTTGTGTGATTAACTTTAATCACTCAATTTATTGGTTGAGGATTTATAATGGAGAACCTTGCAGCATAAGTCACATTAATATAATCTAACGTGTGTGTTCCTCAGCCTGTTCTGTTTCCTTGCAATCCCCTGTCAAATTACACAAGTGTCACGCCGACATAGTTAATCCACCAAACTGTTCTCAAGAGGATCCTCCACAGGCTCGTCGCGCTTCAAAGAATAATTGCAGTCATTTAAAAGCAATGCGTGAATGGTATTTGATAATATGAGTTAATTTTCCCTATAGACTCCTATTTCCCTGTGATCCTCCACACCCTACTTCCTGCCCGTGGAAGGACTCTGCTGTGGGCTCTGCTGATTACTTGTGAATGTTTATTCTGCTGTGAGATTGGGGTCCTGTCCTCTAGTGCCACGCCTAACTGTAGAGCCTTCACTGTTTGTTTTTATTAAGTTAAGTTAATGTGCATGTTAACTTATGTTTTCATTAAGCATGAGTGGCTTCAATCATTCATTCATTATTCTTAACCGATTATCTGAACTCAGGTTGTGGCACTGTGCTGTGAAATGAGAGCTGACCCAACGCTGAGTTACCTCTGATCTGGGTCTTTTGTTTGGGAGCTCAAAAAACTGTGAGCAGGTGGAAAATCAGGAAGTGTGGACTAAGCATTAGTTGACTTCTGAAAGCAAAGGACGAGGCCAGGTTTATTTATTGCACCTCCTTCCCTGCTCCTCAGTTTTCTCCATCTTCATTTTCCTTCTCCGTCTTGTATGCTCCCCGTGTCTCCCTCTCTCTCCCACACCCACACATTTATCTCTCTCTGCATCCATCTGCCCATCCATCCATCCATCCTTACAAAGGCCAATCAGGTGACTGGAGAGATGTTTACTAAGAAGCAGCATAAAAGGTGTGACACAGAGTCAGGGGAGTGGGCCCGGAGTGACGGATTGTATCGGGCCTGCCTGGCGGAATAAATAGAGGCATTAGCAGCTCTATAGCCGGCCCATGCTACTGCTGAGGCTTACTGGCCTGTGAAATGTGTAGCATGGCAGTGTCCTGGGCCTCACCACACTGTGATGAATGGCTTATATTCCTCTGTAAAGCATATTAAAGTCAGATCGCATGATGGATAGCGGGCTGAAGACAGCAGGAAGGGAAAGAGGAAGGTAGAAGGGGGAGGATTAAGGAAGTGGGGGAGAGGGGTTTGATAAAATATGTAAAGGAGGAAATTAAATCCCAGACAAAAATATCAAAACTGCCCCGCGCTCCCTCCTCTACCCTCCATTTCTAGTGACTGATGAAGAGAGCAGAGGCTATTTTGAATTTTTAATGAGTCCCCTTTAGGCCCCATGCAGCACAATGTCTGGTCTTTGTATGTCCCTTAGTCTCAGCAGAGGCCTTGTTGTGCACTTGCTTCACTTCACACAGTTCAGGTGCGCTTCCACAGGCAATTTACCCCGACCCATAAATCTCTTAATTACCGCCTTTTTCCATAACTTTCTTTAGCTTTTAAATAGAATTTAACTCAACCAAACAAAATGAACAGAAGGTATTTGAATCAGCTAAAATGAGCTTCCTAGACGACTATTCTAATGCTCAGACTTTGGCTTTGTCATCTTGATCTTTTGGAGGTTATAGTGACCATAGTTGGACATTACATCAGTCGGAGTTTCCTGAGTAGAGGTGAGGTTAGCAATTCACATTTTACACACTTAATTTTAAGTAAGGTGGGATTAATGCTGTGCTTTTGTCCCCGTCTTGCTGTAAATCACTTGAAAACATCATGCTGGAACAGTCTGAAACTAAATGTCAGACCTTTTCATCACTAAGTATCGGCTTTCCTCAATTCCCTTCTGACATGAATCACTACCTGCAGCCTACAGATGAGTCAGACACACTTAAGTAATCACTTGAATAGTTTGTTGCCGTTTGCTGTTTTTTTTCTCTCTAAAAAGCAAGTAATGTGAAGCAGTCTGAAATGAAATAGAGTTTAAAGGCATATTATGCAGGAATCATCTCCAAATTACTTACAAAACATTCTGACTTGGCCTTCACAGCTCAACAAAAGTGAAAGTAAACCTCAGATTCCTTCTCATTTTGGACACGTTTTGGCTGTTGGCTGTTTGGCAGCTTTGTGCCTGAAGACACAGAAACTTCCCAAAAACAGCTTAATAATAAGAAAAGAGAAAGTACAGGCAATGTCTCTGCAGACACAGACACCAGCTCTGGGTCATAAGTGAGGATTGAGAGGGATTAGTTCTATAGCCTGCATTAGTTTTTCAGGAAATCCTTCATAGTATCACTTTAAAAATGTTTGGAAATGATTATATTTCCAGTGACATGAAAGAACCACATATTGAATTTGGTAAATCCATGATAGTCATAGCACAAATAATTAATATTGAATAATTTTGCCATTATTCCTGTTCTCCACTCCACCATTACTTCACTTTTGAAAATGGTCATAATTACATGCAAAATTTCCATTTTCATTACTCTGCTGTCATCACAAACTTGGTCCAGTAATTGCTTTTCCCCTGTGCTGACGTGATGAGTGGAAGTGTTTCATGCTTGCTGGATGCACGGCAGCGCTGACGGTGATGTGAGGCTGACCTGCACATGTAATTTCCTGTCTCTCTGTGGAGCTGCACTCCACTCCAGTGCGGATCCATTGAGCGCCTGGCAAAAAGGCTCAGCGGGTCAGTCACTCAGCTGATCACACCTGATATCTTCATTGGTATAGGAGCGACTCTGCAGGGTATTTTACCTCCAATACTTCAAGGTGTCACATGGATCAGAGGAGATTGATCCCTGGCCTCTTCTACTTAATCACAGGTAGAGGGACGGTATTGATTATTGGGATTGAAGTGGGGATGTGGGGGTTAACCAGGACTCCTGGACGCTGCAGTACTTAGTGAGTCCCCATGAGAAAACACAGTGAAGTGTGAAAAGGAGTCACATGTGTGTGAGTGTGTGTGATACCGTGGACCAGCATGTCTTGTTAAAAATCTAAATGACAAATTTGAAAGTGATGCATTGCAGCACCATGGCTGGTTGCCTATCTGGCAAGCTTTATCCCTCATTTGTTATTAATATATTTACTATTTGTTTCATTAATTTATAGGAATGATCAATCACTTTAAATGTAAGCAGAATTAATCCTCCGGCGATGTTAATCGTGTGGAGAAAATTTGAAACGGTGCATCATCAGTCAACTGGCTCCATCAGACTCTGTTATCTGAACCAAGTGTCCTCTCGTTTTAATTTAATTCAGCCCCCCAATTCCTCCCTCCCTCCCTCCCTCTCTCTCTCCCTCTCTCTCCCTCACTCTCTCTTGTTCCCTGAGAAGGAAAATTACACCGTGAGTAGCAGTACAAAATGATTTTGGCAGCCTGGTCTGACAAACTCCTCCAATCACTGTCTACTTCTTCAGCTTGATCAGACCTTTACAGCTTTATACTTAATTTCCAAAGCTGATATAAAACGGTCATCAATCATGTTGCTTTAAGTTGTGGAGTAATAAATGTCTGCAGGCTCAGAATCACACTGTGCAGATAAAAAGTCTTTCACCGGGAACTTGTTTTCTCTCTCTACTCAAGGACTGTTTACTGCTGTTGAACATTCATACATAATTAATGCTCTTATGAATAACTAAGACCACAACGCTCCTGCTGGGGACAGAAAATAAATCTTCAGAATGCTCTTACCAAGGTCAGGGGTTGACCCAACGTCTCATTAAAGACTAATTTTCCCATCATGCCATCGCGGGGTAATGGGGAGTGATGGACAGCCTTGAGGTATCGATCCTCAGTTGTTGCTCTTAAAGGGGAACTCCTCACACTTTACACACCAAGGTCTGTTTACAGGTCTCAGGGAGTATCATGTACATATGAAACACGTCGTATTAAGTCTTAGGTGGCTCCTGAAGGAGCCGCGTGGTATTTCATAAACTGCCTCAAGTGATTCTATGAACCAAAAGTTTAAAAATGATTTTATTTTTTTTTATAAATAAACCTGTGTTCACTGTGTTAGTTGATATGAACTCCCCCAGTCTTGTAGTATTCATGACCTTGTATGTGGAAATTTCTATTAATAATAAATCTAAAAGAGATTAGATTAGAGTTATGAAAGTTCATTTTCAGTGGATGATATATAAAATACATCGTCAGTTTAGTCATTAGTGTTTTTCTACATCATTTTATAAAATGTTTGAGCAAATGTATTCCCAACACCCTCATCTTTTTCCCCTGACATTATGCCTCTGCATATCCAGCATTCAGTGGTGGAAGAAGTGTTCAGATCCTTTACTGAAGTAAAAGTACTAATACCACACTGTGAAAATACTCCACTACAAGTAAAAGTCCTGCATTCAAAACTTACTTATGTTAAAGTACAAACATATCAGCATCAAAATGTACTTAAAAATCAAAAGTAAAATTACTAAAGCTGTTGTCTAAATGTAGTGGAGTAGAAGTATAAAGTCACATGAATTGTAATACTCAAGTAAAGTACTTTAAAATTGTACTAAATACAGAGTAAATTTACTTAGTTACGTTCCACCACTGCCAGCATTCTTCTACCTGCTTGCTATCTGACTAAATTGTTACCTTGCTAAATGTTCTCACGACTGAACCACTTGCACACACGTCTTGCCGCGTCGTGACCAAAAGCTCACGACTTCCATGTGAAGGCAGCACAGATGAATAGCATTGTGGGTAATGAAGGTGCCAGGTTTTGACACCTTGGAGGAAGAATGAGAGCAATAAAAAATTCAGCTTCTGATACATGTTCATTGCGAGTGTGATACTGTTATAGGATTGCAATGTTAAATCAGTGGAGTACTCTTTTCATAGAGATGGAAAAATTATTACAACCATAAATAATAATGACTTATATATAGTGTTTTTCAAGAAAGCCAATGCTGCTTTACATGGAAAGGTAGAGGAAGTGACAGAATGAGAGGGTTAACTGAGGCCAAGGGCCTCGGTGGACAGATGGTGCTTGGAGAGTTTTTTGAAAATGTCGAAGGATGCAGTGTTTCCGGTGGGAGAGTGTTTCAAAGGATGGGGGCTGGGGATGTATGGAATCGTTTTTGAGATGGAAGAAAGATGTTTTCTGACAGATTTGATGTTGGATTGGAAGGAGAGGTTGGAGATAAGAATGACACGCAGGTATATCAGGAGACCTGTGATGCAAAAGTCCATAAAAGTCATAATGATGGTGTTTTATTTTTGACACACCTCCATCAATAACTGTACAAACA
>CAFUXE010000061.1:171976-184248 GCA_903364295.1 Serranus cabrilla | reverse complement strand
CAAGCATCATGGTAAAACCTTGGATCTACCTGGCCAGACACTTTAGAGTAATTAAGCAAAAATAGAATATCAAATGGACCGTGAAGTGTGGAGCAGCAAAGGGGAGCTGCTTGGGGACTGATACTTGTGTATGTGTGTGTGTGTGTGTTTGTGCGTCAGGGACTGGGAGGGTGTGTGAGCATGCACAGTGGTGGCACCGGGACAATCCAGGGTGAAGCTGTGAACCTCTATGATGAATGTTGCTCCATAGCCAGGACTGAGAGGGAACGATTAGACCCTTTTCTGCGATCACCTCCCCTGCAGCCTGTAGGAAACCACCGGGGAGACGTAGCCTCAGCAGACAGCAGAGGACACACAAAGACACACGATACACATAACTGTGTGAAATGTGTGAAACTGCTGAGCCTTGTTAGTTTGAGCATGAAACCTTTTACTTAAATCAGCAAACCAAACGAGCACAGGAAACGGAATTAGTCTGTAAATTTGTTGTGTAAAAGTGTTTGAAATTCTGTGTTGATAGCTACATGTAATTAGACGTCTAATCCTTTACTTGTTTACAATACGTGTCCGTGCATACTGGAAAAATGTGCTGATGCAGCACTGTTTTTTAGCCAGTCGAGCATCTTTGCTGAATTTCATTTATACTTGTGCATTTAGTTGATGTTCCCATTCAACAGCTCGTGATGGATGAGCACAAAGCGGATAAATATCTTGCTCAACAACCCGTTCTCACTTCCAACTTGTCAGATACTGACATATGGTGCCTTTGATGTCATATATAGATGGACAAGGCAGCCTTTATCATCTGTATGAGACGCAGCAGGCTGTCATTTAACTCCAATGTAAACCAGTCTGCTTCATTATTAGACGTCTGAGCATTGAATACAGAGTGTTTGTGTCCTGTATGAAACCAAGGGAAGAGTGAATGTTTTTACTTTATAGCTGGTCATTTTAAATAATTGTTGCACCTTGCTAACCGAGCTAGCTACCCCTAGTGTTAGCTGATGACATGGCGTCATCCTGTCTCCCGATCCGCTCTGACAGTATCTGATAAGTTTGGAGTGAGAACGTGTTGTGTTCAGTGGCACTTCATCACCACACACGGCAGTGAAAGCACCCACAGTGTTCCTTTTAGGGGACCAAACTTTTGCCCTTCTAGTTTCAGGACAGTCTCTCTACACTCAATTTAGCAAGGTTCCTCTGTACTACTCAATCAGCCAAAGCCCTACAGTAAAGTGCACACACACACACACACACACACACACCACAGGGGAACTGACATGGCTCTGAAGGTCACTGGCTACACAACAGCTCTGATTCCCAGAGGTTTGAATGACTTTCAGACACCCTGTTGACTTTTCCACTTTCACTTGAAAACAGTGGCCACCAGTTTTTCTGCATATTACTGTGATAATCCATGTGCTGGTGTTCAACATGGGAGGGATTACTGCCATGAGGGAAAGCTGACTTCAGGGAGGAGGAGAAAATTGTCACGCCTGCCATGAAAACCCTCCTCAAACATACTTTGTCATCACAGCTGCACAGCTCGCTCACTGAAATGTGTCTGGATGTGGTGTAATGCCTAATTGAGTTTGTACTGTAAATATATAAGCGTTATTGGGTTATTTTTGATTAGATGGTGGGTCAGAATGCTTGAATTATTGTCGGATATTTTCAGAAAGTAATTTGCACTGCTGTCAATCACAGAATGCCACACAGTTCTCAGAGGTCGGTCTGTGACCACGACAGAAATCACTTTATTTGGTATCATTCACAGATAGTGTATTAGAGAGGATTTCACACAGATGATGCTGCTGAATACATAGACTCCTTCACTGTAGCAACGATTCCCTATGAAAATTACACTATTATGTAACTTCCCAATGATATTTTGTCAGGTGATAGTAAAATCTTCATCATGTTGTATTGAAAAAGACTTGAAACTTCTTATGAGAATATTTACTGAGGCAAGAAGTAGGGTCATTTTCTCATAGACTTCTATACCTGACCATGTCCTGTTGTTGTCCCATTGGAAGTTATATATGAAATTCATTTTTAGTCCCTTAAATGAGTAGTTTTGGTGCCTAAACAAAAAAAAATAGTTCTGTTTCATCACTTTAATGTGTTTAAAACAGCAACCAGTCATATTTTGAAGGGTATCATATGTATATATCAATATCCTGTGCGATACCTTTTGTAGGTAACCTGGTCATGAGAATATGTTGCACTGTAACACTTTATAAATAAAAAAAAAACTAAACCTGCAACCTTATTAAAACCTCCAGACTGCTGCTAAAAGCAGAACCAGACAGATGAAGTTTTAAATTACAGTATGTGTCCCAAAGAAAGAAAAAAGGTTTATTTACTTCCAACAACAGGGAAAGTAAATGGCGTCTGGTTGGTGTTGTGTTGGCTCGAAAGGTTAATGAGGTGCGTGTTTGCTCGGAGGAGAGGAGACAACGATGCTCTTTACGGAAGAGGAGGCGTTGTACGCCCGAGGGGCCACCATAATGACACCCCTCAGATCTCATTATCAGGCTTATTGATTGGTCATGGCCACCTGCCCCTCCACCCACACACAGACCCAGACACACACACACACACACACACACACAAAACCAGAAAAGATGAATTTCTCACTTGCGTACAGGAACATTACGCATGCACAGACAGAATTATACACATATCCTTTTCAGGTTAACAAGCTCTGAGATTTTAGTCAACATGCCAGATATGAGCTCTCAAGCTCCATTCACAGCCTCCTACACACACACACACACACACACACACATTTAAACAAACGCACCTGGGAAAGTGACATACTCCACATCCCGTAATGTACCTGCACACACCCACACATCCACTCTACGGGTAATGAACACACACGCACTTATACACACTTTAAACTACATGGACATTTTCAGCCCCTGACGTGAAGCTGCCATTTTGTTCCAAGAGAAAATTGCTTTAATTAGAATTAGCACAGTGATAATAGATGTACGTCCAGCTGGGTTGTCAAAGGTTTGAGCACTCGGCTGTGTCAGCCCACACACTCTCACCATCGTGAGATGAACCAGCGGGGAATATCTGACATTGTTCGGTAACATGTCCTTCCTGCAACTCGTTGGCCTCCGCTCAGAAATCAGTGAGTTTAAACAGAAAAAAATCATATTAGAAAAAGTCATCAAACCTCAGCTTGGGTTGGTTTAATTTGATTGTTTCTTACTGGACACATTGCACATTTCCAGGTTCTGCCAGTTGCAGATGAATCTGTAGAAAAAAGTAATACAGTACGTTTGGTGATAGTTCAGTAATTTCTCCAAATGGAGGGTAAAAGAAAAGCTCTTATTTCTTGGCAAAAAGGAAGCAGTTTGGCAAAATTCCTTCAGCAATTACATAACTAGTGTAGAGGTGAGTCTGTGAGGACCGAAAGAATTACAGTAATAAATCTAATTAAGGCCTCTCCACACGTACGACCTGTCTGACACTGCTTTCCTGCTCCCGTTTCACACCTGCCCCAACACTCGTGGCCTGACCCGCTCCACCGGGGACTCGGGCGAGGTGACTAACACCTGGCAGTGGGACGGAGGGACGGCAGCAGGTGGCAACAGACTGCACAGATGCCTCTGGTTCCTCCACATGGACGCCATATGAACTGGAAGAGCAGGGAGAGGACGGAGCAGATTAGGACATTTAGGAAATGGAGGGAGGAAAGGATGGTTTGGTGACCAGGCACCCTGAAAATATGGGACAGTCCTGAATTATGGACTGAATACTGAACCCTGTCCTGTTTGGTGTCCTGGGACCTTGTACTGTGGGTAATGGAAGGAGTGGCGAAGGAAATACCCATGTATCATTGCTGCCAAAAGGCAATCCAGATAAAGCATTTTCTGCAGGAAAGTATTTGTCTTTCTGCACAAAGAAAGCTGACTTCACGTTAATGAACACTAAAATAAGTTTCAGGTTGAGTTTTGACTTTCACATGTTTTACTGTTGTTGTTCTTTGACACTGAATGTAATGTACTGGCAGCCCTGCCCACCGCTTACTCCCCCGAGCCAAGACTTCCGGGGGTTGTTTTTGCAGAGAACTTTAAAATAGAGGTGTGAGTTCGCTTGGTAAGTTGCATAACACAGTTTTAAGGTGCACCACGCTATTTCTGTTGACCCTTTAATGGAGTTTGAAGGAAGCAGCAGAGGAGGGTGTGATTAAACAAGCTGCTGTCTAGAACTAAACGGGCGAGGACACAAAGAGAAAAGTGGACACAAAGTCACATTAACTGTGAGATGCAATTAGGTGTTGGGATATTCCCGCATTTAGATTTGCATAACACGACCACACATAATAATGGTTTATTGTTTATATTCATTGGTTTTCACAGAGGCACAGATAAATGGTTGTGATATTCCTGCAGTTTACAGAGTCAGGGGAAAAGTAGCAATTCTTTTTTTCTCTGCACTTGCTGAATTTTTGTTCTAGAGCCCTTAAATTTTGGAAAGTGCCGCTGGCCACCCCCCTGTTGGTGTAAGTGCTGCTGCTTCAAACCATCCTGTTGTTACAACCATCCCTGGTCCCCCCTGTTGCAGGCCTGCAGCATTTTGGATTTCACAACAGTCTGATCTGGGCTTTGCAACAGACATAAGGTGTGCTTATTTCAGCACAGTTATGGCCAATTAATTGTCAGTTCATGGTACCATAAGGAGCACAATTGTTTGTCAGTGAAGCCTATTTATGCAGGATAATATTCACGTGTATTCTCTGTAGTGGGCTCAAGAAAAGATATCATATTGTTACCTTCCTAAAATAATGGCCATGGTAATTGTTTTGCCTAAATCGTGTCCGCATGATGCTGGCCACCAGTGTTTTCTGAAAACCCTGCAAAAATGAAACTAGAACATCTGAGTAACCCGTTGGTGCCCATCATGTCATCATATCATTATCTAGGGGTGAAATAATGCGCCAAAATTACAATAAATTAGATGTCCCAAAATGGACCCTAAGCCATATATTAATGGTTTAGACCACGGGTGCCCAACCCTGGTCCTCGAGAGCCCCTACCCTACATGTTTTAGATGTCTCCTTCTTCCAACACACCTGATTCAAATGTTCAGCATCGTTATCAGACTTATAACAGCTTGGTGATGAGCTGATCATTTGAATCAGGTGTGTTGGAAGAGGGAGACATCTAAAACATGCAGGAAAGGGGCTCTCGAGCACCAGGATTGGGCACCCCTGATCTAAACCATTATACACCTTAATAGGTTTACTTAGTTGATTAATTAAGTCACTTTTTATTAGAGATTTATGACCAAAACAACTGGACACACAGTGCTGAGCAGCTTTCAGATGATGTACATCACTTCTATGTGGCGTTTATTGTTGACCTGCTATCTCCCCTTAAAAACCAATTCTCAGTAAAAGGGGGCAGAATGATAATGGGCTAATATCCAACAAAATGTGCCTCATAGTGTAAGTAGTTTTTTTCTCATCAGAACACAGGTGCATATGTTTTGATTATTATACGTAGTTTAATGTATGGTTTATTTGCGTATTATTGTTTTTAGGGCACCTCTGTGATTGGCTGTGCGCCCCGGGGGAGGCCGGAGTGGGTGGGGAGCTTTAAGAGCCTCTGCCTGCTTCCCGTCGCGTTTCCTCGCAAAGCGCCGCTCCGCAGCAGCAGCAGCAGCAGCAGCAGCACCGACAGGAGCAGCAGGAGGAGCAGAGAGCAGAGAGCAGCAGAGCCGAGCGCATCACAAAGTTTCAGGCTGCAGCTGGTCGGACACCGCGGAAACACGTACGGGACACCGGATCAGGTTTGTGCAACATCTACTCACTGTTTGTATTTGCATTTGCTTAAAATAGCTGTGCAAAAGTCAGTGCAATTAATGTAAGATAAATCAGTATCGTGCTTGAGCTTGTAGGAGATCACGATTGGAAACACTATGGAGAATGACTTGCATGTCTTTTGGTGATTTTAGTGTAAGATACCGTTGTGTTGTACGTTTAAAGCGTTTACTCCGGTGTTATTAGTGTCAAACTTTAAGTTTTCCTCCTGCTGAAGATGCCGTGCGGTGTTAGTTTTTAACTTAATGTCAAACCCCCTATCAGCTGACCACATTTGCAAAAGGGCAGCAGTAAATGTTTCTGTTTGTTTGGAAAAACAATAACAAAAAAAAAAACAGAGTAAAATAGTCCAGATAAAAATGTCAGCAGACATGGGGGGAAAGGAAAAATAGGCATCTGAGTGGTTATTTATTAACCTGTTGCAAAGGTTATAGCCTGTAATATAAATGTTAAATCAGAAACCATGTCAGAAACAGAGAATATTACTACCAGACAGGACTACTGGGAGTTTTTTTTGTGTGCCAAACACGCTGGCTTTGATTTATTCGAAACCACTTAAGCACCAGGTTACCACATCATGGACCAATGTGCCATGAAATTACTATGACAATGGCTGTGTGGCAAGACAGAAATCCTTCTCCTCCTGTTGGCCCTGAGCAAGGCATCTTCAGGAAATGTGGATTAAATTTATCCTGCTGAGATAAGGTGTAGGAATGAGCTCCCCATAGGTCATTAGGATGTATGCATACATCCTAAACAGCTGGCAGTACACATGTGAATTCAATTTAAAACTGTCACTCAGAGTAGAAATCTAATTTCCTCTTGGCTCTTTTGGGGTTACATTTGATGCAGGTAGGAAAAAGCTCTACAAGCACTGCGTTGACACTATCTGTGATGGACTCCTATCAGATATTGTGTAATGGGATCCAGCTCCGGGCCGGGGAGGTGTGGGCTTTGGCCCACCTACACCTTGTCATTCACCAGTCAGGACGCTGTAATCTGTGGCGTTGGACGCTCCGCAGCCTTCCTGGCTCCTTCCATCCGTTTCGGTTCGTGTTACAGTGACAATAGCTGAATAATTAACCACTTCTTGTTAACAGTATCCAGTAATCTGAGGTTTTGGTATCTAGAAACTGGATTGGGGTTGTCGAGCAGAGGGCAGAGGTCTAGTGCTGTTCTTAAACCAGTTTGATCTTCCAGATTAAAATGTAAAAGATACCCTGAGTGGAGAGCTGGTCTCTGAGCTTCAATGCAAAGTAATAAGAACGCTCAGTAAGTACAGTATGCTGCTGAAGGCTACATTTCAATTAGGTTAATTATCCTCTCAGTATGTTCTCATTTTCTTTTATTAAAAGAGCAAAACACAGACTTCCTTATGGGCTGAGCGATAATTCAATATGATAATCTATTGTCTTTCTTATGTTAATTAAAATTAAAATTGAGTAACCTTGATAATTGATGTTCCTCATTTATTTATTGATGATTATTGATAGTGTTGCAAAAACTCTGCTTATGGGCATGTAGTTAAATCAAACTATTGTCTCAATCTGATTACTCTGTATTTGTTTGCATGCATACAAAGTCTATATTTTTTCTATACTTTTACTTAAAAGTAGTCATTTTGTGCTAAAGTTTTTAATTGAATCAGAAAATAATCAGTCCTTTTCATTCGTCAAGTACTTTATTCCCACTGGAGTATACAAAATAACTAACCATGTCTTTATTATGTATTCAAACAAACTGTATATGTGTCACATTAGTGTAAAACCAAAGAAATGGGAAAACTGCATTAAGAGGTTAATACATCATCATTAAAATGAGAGCATACATTAGTCTGTAGCTACTTAACTTTATTGACCACTTTGAGTTCACCACTTCTGATAAATTAACAGCAGCTACAGTAACGCTGATCGGCAGGAAGCTCATCATGAGTGTCATCGTGCAATGGCCTGTAATGAGAGGAGGTTTGGCGAGGAAAGAGAAAACCCGGGAGGGTTTACCCACAAAGCCCCACTAACCGCTGTCAGGATATACAGTACACACGGAGCACATTAGTGAATCAGGTTCTCCACCACACAGCTGTCTCACTGTCTCTCTCTCCGTTATTAGGTTCCATATCTTATATCATTTATTCTCTATCGCTCACCAGCGTGGTTGTTTTATTAAATTCTTCAGGCCTCATTTGAAAACAGCTGAGTGACGAAGTAAAGTGTCTTGGCAGCGTCGTTCTGAGAGCCGTAATTTAAACTTCATGCTGCAGTACGGTTCAGTTCTTAAATGACTTTTTCACGTTGAAGCGTAGAACGAGAAATCACCTGCACATTTTGTGGCACTTCAGTGTATTACCCCTGAAATAATAGCAATGTCACACCGAATGTGATTCAATTTGGCTGTATATAACGTGACAACATAGCACATGGGGTCATAAAGCTGCTATTTGTGGTCCCGTAAGGAGCCGCCTCCTGCTCACATGAACATGAAAGCAGCAGGAAGGTGCAGCGGCTTCTGTGGAAAACAGAGATGTGGAATTGAGTCATTGTCGACCGGAGTCTCTGTTTCGATCACTTGAAACTTGACCGGACAGGAAGTTAATGACATGAGAAGTTAAAGGCTTATGACTTGGCTTGAGACTTGATGACACAAATGACTTGTTTATGTTCTTGTCACGATTTCAGTTTAAATATAAAATAAGAAAAATGTCTGTGTAATGTAGGAACACGCTGAGAACGGCCCTGACATGATTGTATGACTTCCCTGTCAGTCAAGTGCCTCCTGAAGATGCTTAATGGTCTATGATGAGATTATCATGATACCTTTGCTAAATCATCACTTTGTCGAATCTCTTAATTGAGTCACATTTCAATGTTGATCGCATTTGAAAAGCTTATACCGTCATTTAACGGTGCATTAAATGTTATCAGCCGAATAATTGCATTGTATTTTGTGACTTGACATGCCCATGAAAAAATGACTTGGGACTTGCTTGATAAACTGATGCACTACATGGTTCTTTAACATAAACCTATCTCAGAAGGGAAACTTGTTTGGAAAAGGGCCGTAAAAGACCTGGCAGTTGATTGGATGGAACATCGGCCTGTGACGGGCAACAGATCTGATTGAAACCAGTCAGAAGACGAGCGAAGACATGATCCTGTGATTCTTGAGTAACCGTGGGAACATCTTGTGATGTCTTTTGAAGAGATGCTTCAATCCGATATGCAGCAGTATCGGGTCGATATTGGCTAAAATTACTGGATCGGATATCGGAAATAATAAAAATAGTAATGGGCAATGTATTTCGTCCTTTAGAGGAGTAGTTTGAGAAGTTTGAGCATGATGTTTTTGGATGACCAGGTTTAACAAAGTGGATTCTGAAAAAATAAATGTTCTTTTAGGGAAAAAGATGGCATTGGATTGGTATCGGTATCAGCAAATACTTAAAGTTGGCGTAACGGTTTTGGCCATGTGGTATCCTGCCATCCCTAGTCTTTAGAGTCCCAGGACTTCCTTGAGACAGACTGACTGAGGAGACGTACTGTAGCAGAGTAATCGTTGGTCTTCAAACCTGACAAGTGTGATAGAGGTGATCCTCCACGAGGTAGCAGTTTTGATTTCCTGGTAGAGATCGGCCATCAAATATTCATCAACCCCATAATCTTTAGCCCTCTGATAACTGTGACAGGGCCCAGGAATGATTGTCTTTGCTCCAGAAAATCCTCTGGATCCAAGAACAGCTCCCAGCACAAGTCTATTAACTCGCCTGGAAATACTAGAAGAGGGCCAATTCACTTATTGGAATGAAATCTGCTGATGGACCATGAAGTGTGCAGATAAGCTGTCTTTTCTTCAGCCCTAGATGTGTTTGGCCTTCCATTTTCTGCTCTGTGAGGCTTTATGCTCTCTCTCTCTTTCTCTTCCCACCTCTCTGTAAGCTCAGTAATCAAATCAGCTGAACAGACTGCCTTCACTCCAGCAAGGTGATATGTCCGTGTCTTTGTGATGACTTTTCTTCTGTGTTTAATCCGTGCTTAGGAGTCCAACTGGTAGCTTCAACTGTCAGTGGGGATCAGAGCAGTCAGCAGCACCCTGCTGAGCAAAGTTATTTCAGCTTTGAATCAGCACTTTGCCATTGTCGAGTATTTAAAGCTCTTTTTCTTAAAAGGTGGGCCGGATTTACCGGGCAGACACCCTGATTTTTCACATTCCTGGGTGTGTGTCACGAGTACTTTTGCCTCGCTGATTGAAAGGCATTGTTTTACATCCTGGCTCATGCTCGCTCTGACGTCTCGGGTCATTTCCTTTTACCGTCTTCATCAAAGTTTCAGACTTTTTTAATGCTGACTCAAAGCCCTGCCACCTTGGTTTTGAGCAAGTGTTGTGTGGGCAGGGCATGTAATATATATGGCCTTCATCGGGGGCCGGTTGACTGGCTGGCACAGGCTCTGCTCTGTCCCAGCGGACTTGACAGAATGGCTGCTTGATGGAAGGAAAGTGCTGTCTTCTGACTTTAAGAGTGCTGACATTTCCATATTGCCCCCCGTCCCCACCACACACACACAACTTCCACCCTCCCCGAATCTCATCTCTCTCTTTTTTCTTCCTCTCACCTCACCTCTGTTTCTTCTCTCTCCCTCTTACCTCCAGATGTATGTGATTGATGCCACCTGATTCCCTGTGCTGCCCAGGTAGCCGCAGACCTCTGCTCTGTCTGAATGCAGACGTGAATCATAGGAATTACCATTCTGCTCTTCACCTTTCCTCACTGTTTCTGTCTCTTCTCTCGCTCTGTCTCTGCTTCCCCTCCGCCTGTTCTCTGTCCTCTCCTACCTCATCTCTCATCCTCTCACCTCACCACCAGGTCTTTCCCGGCGGTGTGTTGCGCTGCTAGCTATAGTGCCAGCAGCGGGGGGTCTTTCAAGGTGAATTATAGGGTTGGATCAGCCATGTCAGCTGCTCTCAAGCTCACTTACACCCTCTTTTTGTCCTTTGTGCTGCCTTTTTCTGAATCAATACAGAACTAGAAAAGTGTAGATCTCTGCCATGTGTGTCTCCCAAACAAAGAGGAGCTGAATACATTGTCTGGTGAGGGGATGTGCTGAATAACTGGACAGATTTAAAATAAAACTTGCTCCTTGGTGGATTACAGGAGATGTTTGTGGCACATTCAGAAAAAAAAACATTATATATATATATATATATATTTTTTGCCCTTAACCCAGGTCAGTGCTTTTTCTAGCCTAAATTCACCAAAATGGCAGCCTTTTTTTACGACCTTGAACCGTGCTGTCGTGTGCTAAAACGCTCCTCTGTTTAAAACTGAATTCAGTGTAAGAGGTTGAGGTCATTTCACGTAATTTAGTGAGATCAGGCTGAAAAAGCCATTTGTAGACCAGGCTTGTTTTGGTCTAGCCAATTGCTGGAAATGCCTATTGTTACTAAAATTTGAATTTATGATATATATATTAAGATTTATGAAGATGGGCTTATTAGTCCCACAAAGGGGAAATCCAACCTCTATATTTAACCCATCCTTTACACACCAGTGAACACACGCCATGCTAGGGGCAGTGGTGGGTTTGGTGTCTTGCTCCATTAGCATAAATGCATAAGCAGTCATAAATGTGTAGTATTATTAGGCTGATTGGTCCAGTAGTATACAATAAACACAAATACAAACCAAACTCTTTATCTCTTCCAGGATTACGCCTGGTGGAGATAAAAACCTTTTACATAAAACTTTTCCTCCTATTTTTTTTAACACTATCTTACTGACTCATCCGCACATTCATCCACTCACTCCTGACCTGCCAGCACTTTGTCCTCATTATTGTATGAATATTTCATGCTTTTGATTTGTGAGTTGAATGAAGGATGTCGGTGGATGTGATTGGGCTGACATTTCTTCACCCTCACTGATGGGACACCGGGTGTTTTTCGTTTTTTTTAGTAAAGAAGGAGGGTGGGGTGACAATTTCAAAAGGAGGAAGCAGGTGACAGCAGGGGGGCGAGCGTTGCAGGGGATTGATGGAAATGATGGTCAGATATGACGGAGTTGATTAAGGTGGTGGTGGAGGTGAAGGAGAGAAAGGTGGTTTCTTTTGCTGCCTGTCAGCATGCCAGCATCAGTGAGTTAGATGGCTGGAAGCAACAAATATGTTTCAGGACTCTCTCTCCCTCTGAGTCAGCCCCCGAGGTGCTTCATAACAGGGAGAGAAAAAACACATTTACAGCTTAGAGCGTCATGACTTGGTGAAATAAAATTCACACTCCGCAAGTGTGTGCATTTAGTCTTTTTTATTATATTTTTATTGCCATTATTATTTTTCATGACATGCCTGCTTTATTGCACTGGGGCAGCAGACCCAGTGAATGCCTGATGGGATATTCTTAGGTCTCCAATAAATGTGAAATGATGCCCAGGAATGATTTC
>CAFUXE010000061.1:128182-148353 GCA_903364295.1 Serranus cabrilla | reverse complement strand
TCTGTGTGTGTGTGTGTGTGTGTGTGTGTGTGTCTTACCTATACACTGGTCATTCTGCACCTCATAGCCGGGAGGACAGATGCATCTGAAAGACCCGTCCAGATTCTGGCAGGTTCCAGGAGAGCAGGTGCCGGGCAGACTCAAACACTCATTAAAATCTGTGAAAAACAGGACAATGTATGTGTGTTTTCAGCCAGACAAACTCTGGAGTATGAAAATTATAAATATGCTCTTACTGTTCTTGTATATTTATTCACTGACTGGCTTACCGACACAGTTTTTCCCATCTGGAGTATTTTCATAACCCTCATGGCAGAGACACTGGAAGGACCCGAGTCCATTGATGCACTGTCCGTTCCTGCACACCTGGCCCTGCAGAGAGCTGCACTCATCTATGTCTGTGGGGGAGGAAGCATTGAGAGGATTAAGTCTCTAAACATTCCTCTGAGTTTGGATATCCATCGACAAACACAATCAGGTTTTTCCTGGCATCCATAACAGTTTTTTTTAACTGCAAACACAGTCAGATTTCATGCCAAAAAAATGTGAAACTGCTGCAGAAAAGGACACGCTTTGGGGAAATTTTAAGTGCAACTAACCGCTTTTTCGAGCAGAACCGTAAATGACACGTACCCATGCAGTCGTTGTTGTGCGTGAGCTCGAAGCCGGGGAAGCAGAGGCAGTTGTAGGATCCCACTGTGTTCTTACAGGTGCCGTTCCCACACGGCTGTCTGTCACACTCATCGATGTCTGCGGCACACAGAGAGAACAAGAATGGGTTGGACATTAAAAACATGCAAATAGTGTGTAAGTGTGCATTACTGTATGTGGTTGCTACTGATGGACTCTGCTGCATTACATGCAACACAGTGTTTTCGTATGGTTTTCGATGTGCTACTTACCCATGCACATGGTCTGGTCAGCTGTAGCCTTGAAGCCGTTGTGGCAGATACAGCGATAGCTTCCCTGCATGTCAATACACTGTCCATGGCTGCAGATATTTGGAATCTCCTTGCACTCATTGCGGTCTGAAAGAGAAACAGAAATATTGAAAACACATCAGTTTCTAAACAGCCATGAGTCATGCTTCGAAAGCATCACAACTTGTGTGTTTTTTTACTCTATTTATAGTTTGTTTGTCTTATTCAATCTGTTTCTTCAGGTCCAGTTTTCATGCTGGACTGAACTTCTGTCTTTTGTTTTTTGTTTTCTCCTTTTTTTGGATAAGATTTCTGTGGGTTTCACAATATAAATTTAAGACTTTGTAAAACCTTTTTGAAACCAATATGAAATCAAGTTAGGATCTATTTCATGTCCATAGGAGAAGAAAAAAGTTTGAATCCAATCTAGTTGGACAGTTGAAAATTACAGACTGGATTTTTTAGGACCTGTAGAAACCCTGTGAGGCTGGTGTAAATTAACACAGCTCAGCAGATTTTCTACTGGCCCGTGTTTCAGATGACAACAGTTTTCCCTCAACAAGCGATGTCCATGTTTTACATTTCCCTCACATCACCAACAATCAGTCCACCTCCCTGTTATGATAAGACGGGAAACCCCGGTAAGCTCTGTCAGACATTCAGGACTCACCGATGCAGGCCCCGCTGGGGGACAGTTTGAAGCCGGGCGAGCACTCGCAGCGGTAGCTGCCTGGAATGTTGATACAGTTGGCGTTGCGTTGGCACAGGTTGTCCCCGCTGTTACACTCATCAATATCTACGCAGGGGGAAGAAAGAGAGACACAGTGGACATCAATCACAGGCCCCATAACTGTCTGTTCGGAGCAGCCAGTCAGCTCGTGGACAGCAGGAGAGAAAACACAACAGCTCCATTCTGGCTCTGGTCGGGTTCAGACAGTCGCTGGCAGGTTCTGGATGATTGAAGGTCCAGGCAGGTGCTCTCATTCAGAGCCAATACGTGTTTTTACAAGGACATAACTCATGTGAGAAAAGGCAGCATTAACTCCACTGAGTGGACTGCTTGTAAAAGTGCCTCTCAGTCAGTGAGTGAGTGTAACTGTATTCGTGTGTGTGTGTGTGTGCGTGTGTGTGTGTACATGCAGCTTTGTGAGGACCAATTTAAGTGTAAGACCCACAGAGAGAGGACATTTCTGGACAGTGAGGACATTTTTGGCCTGTCCTCGTGACTTCAAAGGCCTGTTTGAAGGTCCAGACTTGGTTTGTGTGTGTAACTATTTTAGGCCATATTTCAAAATAAAGACCAGATTTTTGGGTCAGTGGTTGACATTTATGGACACAAGGGGCATTTTTTTACTTGTGATAATTCACATATATTTTTTTTGAACAGCTGTTTATTTCATCACTTTCAACCAGAATGCAAATATTACATAGCGAAAAGAGTTTTACCTTCACAAATGAGCAGTATGTTGTTGTAGCTGAAGCCCATTGGACATTCACAGCGGAAGCTCCCGATCTGATTGATGCACACTCCATTGGCACAGATACCAGGGATCTCCCTGCACTCATCAATATCTGCACAGAACAACACCACAACATTATATCATGCAAACTAACCTTTTTACTGCACTGTAGTAGTGTCGACCTTGTAATGACCTTACCGATTGGCTTCCCAGTGTGGATGTCAATGATGAAGCCAGGAGCCTGGTTACCACACAGTAACTGGTACTCAGCTGGAACAGACAGCACAGCAGACACTCAGAATCTACTCTCACTGTTGTTTCAGAGTGTTTTTCAGCGTACTTATTGACACTCACTGGTAGCAGGAGTTGGACAGGCCTCACACGGCTTGTTCCAGGCTTTTCCCACGTTGTACGCACAGCAGCACATCTTCTTGGTCATGTTGAAGGACAGCTCGTTCTCACACGTGTCGTTGAAGTTACGGTAACACACACTCTTCCTCATGTCTGCGTTACAAAGAGGAAGATTTAATTTCAAAAGCTCAAAGCCAGCAGTTAGAAATTTCATAAGTCTATTGTGCACCAAAATGGGCGACTAGCAGATGTATCACAATGGTAAAAGTACTGTAGTTAGCATGTTTATGTTGTTTGTTAGCTTGTTAGCTTAACTGGCAGTTGGCTGACACAGCATTAGATATTGTGCCATACAATAATATCTAGTTATTATCTGGTTGTACATAAAACTGGGATGTAATATGTATGTACAACTGGGATACTTACTATATTGTAAGCAATATCTTGTCTATATTGACAATTTAAGATGAGACTCAATAGTCTTCTTGAGGTTTCTCTCACTCACCCATGCAGTTGTTTCCTCCATTGACCTGCATGTACTCAGGGGGACACACACAGGTGTAGTTGCCCAGAGTGTTGTAGCAGGTACCAGGTCCACAGATCCCGATGTGGGCCAAGCACTCATCGATATCTGCACATAAAAAAGTATGACGACAGATAATAAAAACCATGAGGTGAGAACAGGTTGTTAATCTTCCCTTTATAGGTGATCGTGTTTTTCAGTCAATAACCTAATTCAGCGTCTGTTCTTTCAGTTCTTACCCTCACAGATGCGAGTCTCCTCGTTGAGATAGTAGCCGGCTGGACACTCGCACTGGAAACTACCGAAGGTGTTGATGCAGTTTCCTCCCTGGCAGAGACCTGGCAGCTCCTGGCACTCATCAATATCTACAAGTAATTCAAAATGATGGACCCATAGATGTCACTCAAGTATTGATTTATGTTAAATTACATTTTTAGCTGTTGTTATTTCAACACAGGACTGTAAGAGAGTTTACCTTCCAGGATAACAGTGATGGGGTTGGGTCTGAATCCCTCTCCTCCCGGACACAGAGTCTTATATTCCGCTACAGACAAAACAGACACGGACAGTAAGTTAGGGATCAAATACCTTTGGCTAAGACATAACTTGACCATATCATTAACTGTGATGTGCATTTTGCAGTAAATATCATAGGTTTTGAGGTACATACTGGAGTTAGCAGCAGGGCACAGTTCACAGGGGTTTCCCCAGGCTCCTCCCAGGGAGCAGCAACAGGAGGCTCGGGTCACGCCCACTCCGATCTCTGCGCTGCAGGAGATTCCTCCGTCACCTCGTGCGAGGATGTCCAGGAAGCAGTTACCAACACGGGTATCTGGGAAAGACACATATTCGCTCATCAGTTCATTGATCTTTTACTTTAATTTAATAGATGCAGCATCTTGTCTCTCTTTCGTATTTAAAAGTGTGTGACTCACCCACGCAGCCCACTCCGGTGGGGTTGAGCTCAAAGTCAGGTGGGCAGTTACACATGTAGCTTCCTGGAGTGTTCACACACAGGCCGTTGATGCAGTTCACAGGGTCCGCACACTCATTGATGTCTGCAGCACAAAGTGACACACACAAGCTCAGCGAAACACACACCAGGTAACAGATACTCTTCTAAAAAAAATGTATTTCAAATTATTTGCCGCCATATCAGTAAACTCAGCCGAGCTATTTGAGTCTGTAATGTTACAGAAAAGCAGCACTGACCAGTGCAGTTTCCTCCGCTGCGGTCCAGCTCGTAACCATCATCACACACGCAGCGGAACATCCCGGGAAGGTTCTGGCACGTTCCGAAAACGCAGATATTCTGGAAGTTACACTCATCGATATCTGTAGCAAAGATGACAAAGAGATAGAGACGATGTTCGTTCCACTGTGTGAATGAAAACAGAGGATGAAAAGAGACAGAGAGTGCGAGCAGCACCTTGACAGGCCTTGCTGTCTTCTGTCGGAGTGAAGCCCATCTCGCACTCGCAGCGGTAGCCGCCAGGAGCGTTCAGACACTGGCCGTTCTCACACAGGTTCACGTTGTCCGCACACTCATCCATGTCTGAAACAGAACACACCGTTAGAAACGTATTGTGCAGGACGCTCACTGCACACAAGCAGTAGCTAGTATTCAATTAAGATTTGGTTTGAAAAATTTTACCAGAGCAGGAGAATCCGTCTCCATTGAAGCCCTCCTTGCAGGTACACCTGTAGGACCCCGGTGTGTTCACACAGTCTGCATTGGGGTTACAGTTGTGGTCCTCTGCAGAGCACTCGTCCTGATCTGCAGGAAGGGAGAGAAAAAAGTGTCAGAAACAAACAAACAAAATATTCTGGAGTACAGGAGAAGCATTTCTGTCTTAAATAATAGTTTGATCACATCTAAAATGTGTAGAATTTACACTCACCGACACACTTGAGGCCGTCTCCCACCCAGCCGTCCCGACAGCGGCATTTAAAGCTTCCAGGCACGTTGATGCAGGCGGCGTGCATGTCGCAGTTATGAGCCCCGATCTCACACTCATCCACATCTGGAGAGATACAGCCATCAGTTAGTATATATTGCAGCCTTGACTTTTTGTAGTGAAACTCGTCTATATTTATAGCAAAGTGACGTGAACACTTTGCTTTCTGCTTAGCGGATAGTTTTTAATTCTATAAGTAGAGAATCGTTAATTAATTATAACTTTAAAAACTGTAGACCGACAGCTTCTGTATGCATGAGTGAACTGTCTTGACACTCAGACGTGGACACACTGAGGCCCAGACCTCTCAGCCCCTGTGTGTGTGTGTGTGTGTGTGTGTGTGTACCTGTGCATCCTGTAGATCCCTTTTTGACGAAGTATCCCAGCTGACAGTGGCAGATGAAGGAGCCTTTGGTGTTCTCGCACTCGCCGTGGAGACAGATGTTTGGGTTCAAGTCACACTCGTTCACATCTAGGCGGACATTGATGGACGGACAAATAATATGTGAGTTTGGCCTTCAGAGGTTAGAGTGACAGATAATGAGTCTGACAGAGAAAGTCCCACAGATCATTGAAGATTATTGTAGAAGACAGAGAAGATAGTAAAGAAAACAAGGGAGAGGTTCCCAAGTTATATTCATATTCTTTATTACTTTTGATTTGCTGACTCTTACATTTGTTTTCGGTAATACAAACAAGACAAGATACTATATTGTAAGCATCATATCCATCCAATAATATTTTTAATAAACACATTTAAAATCATAATTAGATATTTAATACTAAGTAAATTAATATGTTTTAAAAAACGAAATAAAGGGAAAAAATGATAATATTATTGTTAAAAAAGTATTCTAAGTTTTCCTCTCACCAATACACGTCCTCATGTCCATAGAGGCCATGAAGCCGTCGTAACACAGACAGCGGTATTCCCCGGGAATGTTGGTGCACTGGCCTCCGTCACAGATGTCTGGAGTCTCCTCACACTCATCAATATCTAATAGAAACAGCAGAAAATACACTTCAGAGGGCTATAAATGGCATCACCGTGAAGAAGACCAGACAGTCTGTCCTGGGGACACGATGGAAACTATCACATTTAGATGTTGCTGCATTTCTTTAAAGTTATAGTTTCCAGAAAAATAGTTATGCAAACACAGATATCCTGAATATATCCTGTGTTTTATTACCTGCACAGGTCCTGAGGTCCGGCATGAGAGCGTAGCCCTCGCTGCAGCTGCACTCATAGCTGCCCTCCGAGTTGGTGCAGTGGGTTTCACAGCCTCCATTCATGATGGTGCATTCATCGATATCTGCACAGAAAAGACCCAGTTTGAGTTTACCTTCGATTTTAATGACGCAAAATGCAAACTGCAAATCAGTCAGTAGGTTTCACTCACCAACGCAGCCCTGTCGGTCCGGTGTGCCCTGGTAACCGGTGTCACAGGAGCACTGGTAGGTTCCCGGCATGTTGACACACTGACCATGCTTGCACAAGTTGTCACTCAGCTGGCACTCATTCACATCTGACAGGAAAAGCAAACAAGTTAGGAATAAAACTAGTTTACAGCAAACTAAAGATCCACAGGAGAAAAGTTTAGCTAGTTTTGCAGAACTTGACTGAAGTGCACCCACTGGATGTGCTGAGTATGATAAATAACACCAAGTGTGAGGCTGCATGTCTGTCTGTGTGTGTGTGTGTGTGTGTGTGCTGCATGATGCATGACCCACCTTCGCAGGCTGATCCATCGTTGCTGAGCGCGTGTCCAAGGGGACATTCACACGTATAACTCCCTTCTGAGTTCTTGCAGGTTCCTCCGCGACACAACAGGGGGTTTCTCTCACACTCATCAATGTCTGTCAGCGGAGAGGAAGACGGCGAAGGAGCGATGAAGAGGGAAGCAGGGAAAGACTTGGTAAGCTTCCAAACATGACTGTAATTCACACTGTGGACAGGGCGTGAATGTGTGTTTACCCATGCAGTTCTTCATCATCATGAAGCCGCTCTCGTAGCCCTCGAAACATTCACACTCGAAGCTGCCGGGCGTGTTGACACAGGCGCCGTGACCACACAGGTCAGGGGAGATGCGGCACTCGTCAATGTCTGAAACACAATCATTGAAACTCACTAACTGCTTTTTAACTGTAACATAAATTAAATGGATTATAGTGACTTCCTCTCTCGTACCTGTGCAGTTCCTCTCCTCTGCGGTCAGAGCGAAGCCGCTGTTGCAGCGACACTTGAAACTTCCGATGGTGTTCCGGCAAGTTCCATGAGCGCACAGACTGTTGAACACCTTACACTCGTTTACATCTGGAGAGGAAGACATACGGTTAAAACGGCCTGAACCAGTGGGTCCCAACTTTTAGCATGTGATTCAATGTATAACTATAACAATACAGAACAACTGACAAATAAACACAAATAGGTAACATAACGGCAAGAAGTTTGTGTTAAATGAGCAGTTTGGATGAGTTTTGGGCATATTTTTTGCTGTGAATGTTGCATTAGAGATTAGTTTTTAGACATCATACATACTTAATAGGCTTCTGTGTTTTTTGTCTTCCAGACACTGTGTTCTATTTTTCTATCTCTTTGGTTGTTTTAATTGTGATCTTTTGTAATGTAGGACAAGGCTGTTTAACAAAGAGGGGAGGCTCTGACTATAGCTTGTATTCAGGTCTCATGCAGTGAGTTTTTGTAAATTTAAGTTGCTTTTCACCCCTTGAAATCAAGCAGGCCACCCAGCTCTACTCCCCAGTGAAGCTTTGGTGACCCCTAGTGGACCCTCAGGTTGGGAAACAGGGGTCGAGGCTACATAACCCCCTCTCATTTGGTCAAAATAAAATAATTTACTTGATAAATATTCTTACTCTCAGACCAGCTTTCCACTCTGAAAAGCACGGCTGTCTGATGTGGTCACTCTAGTGATGGAGGGTTCTTTTAATAAATGTGCACACTCATGGTGCCACAGAGCACTTTGGAGGAAAGTGTCACTTTAAATCTGGTACCTTTGTAAAACGGCCTGCCAGTCAGAATCTCTCCTCTGTTGGCGAAGCCGGGCCCTCTGGGGCAGATGGTCCTGTACTCAGGTGAGCCTGGTTTGGGACACTCCTCACAGTCGATACCCCAGGCCGCGCCCACTGAACAGCAGCACATGTCCACGCGGTATCTCCCCGGCAGCGGTGCGCCACACTCATCCTCGTGCCACTTCATGTAGCACTGCTCACTGCGGGTATCTGGACAAGTTGGTGATGAAAAAACAAAGTCAGCCCTGTTTCTCAGTTTCATCCTCACAGTGCAGTGACTCAGCCTCTGGAAATAACAGCTGCATTGTTGTCTTCGTCTTCTTACCCACACATGTGCGTCCACTGCTGTCCAAGGTGAGACCCTCAGCACACTCGCAGCGGAACGAGCCCTGAGTGTTCACACAACGGCCGTTTGTGCACACTCCAGGGAACACCTCACACTCATTAATGTCTGCAGGGAGAGGGACATTTTAAGAATCGTGGTTACAAGGTGAAACAAATATGAACACGGAAGAAATCTACAGGGAGAACATGAAGGCACATCACAAGGACAGAAAGATGATTTCATGGTCGTCAGGGTTGGGTGAAGGACTTTCTGTTCATTAGGCAATAAAATGTTCTTACCTTCACAGACGAGGCCCTTCATACGAGCAAACCCTCGAGAGCAGGCGGTGTCTGACGGGATATGCAAGGATTAAGAGGTATCATTAAGACTTTTTATCCATTGTATGTTGAGAAATGTGGATGCAAAAGTTTCAGACGACTTTTGACAAATAATAACTATACATTTTAAGGTTTTAGCATAACAATGGTCAGAATTACAAACACTGTGTGGAAAACTGACCGATCTCGCAGGTTTCACAGGGGCTGCCCCAGGCGGCTCCCAGTGTGGAGCAGCACTCAGACTTCAGCGTGGCTCCGTTGATGTTGACCTCGCAGCGGCCGTCTTGTACCGTCAGCCAGCAGGTACTCTTCATGCTGTCTGTGGAGCCGCAGATACAACAGATAATTCTAATTATAGATATCTTGAGGGGTTTTCTAGTGAAAAAACACTGTGCAAAAGACTTGTGCAAAAACATTTTCATATTTTCATCTTTCTCCAGAATTTAAACAGGATCTACAAACTCAAAATTTCTACATATAATACTGCAATCTTTCAAAAGTCCAACAGGGATTGACACTGTTGGTTGCATGGTTGGTTCCAGTGTTACCTGTTTGTACCCTTTGGGGCTAACAAATGTGTCGAGTGCACAAAACATGTTCAAAGACATTTTCAAAAACACTTTCCTTGAGGGGGGTGTGGTGGCGCACCCCCCTGAGGCGCTTGCCTCATAAGCGGGCGGTGCCGGGTTCGAATCCCGGCTCGGCACCCTTTCCCGCATGTCTTCCCCTCTGTCTCCCCCCTTCACTCTCTGCTCTCTCGCACTATCTAATAAAGCAACAAAAATGCCAAAAAAATATATCTTAAAAAAAAAAAACACTTTCCTTGTGCATGTGGTAGAACAGAAGATACAGAAAAAAAGATATCTACTCATTAAAACTTCGCTCCACAGCACCACTAGTGGTCAAAGTCTCCACATGGTACCTTCAGCTATGGCCGGAATACACCACAAACAGTCTAACTGTCGTCTTTCCTTGCTGCCATAAAACTTGTCTTTGGCTCCGTGCTGGGCTGAGAACAGCCCATGCATCATTGCATTTAATCCTATGCTATTCCATTCCTAATGAACTGAAAGAGTCTACAGTCATAACAGCGACACCTTTTCTCCAAAACCACCAGGCCACCCAAACACAAAACCGCAATTTACTCTCCCTTTCTTCTCCCCGCTGAGTGATGGGCTCTAAAACATAAAACATAAACCAGAGGAATGTGAAGACCTCTGACAGGGCCAGCTCATGCAATATGTATGAGTATTTATTTAATGACTCATTCTCCCTCCAGTTACAATAACATCTGTATTCTGTATTAGCATGTAGCTTACTCAGAATGATTTCCCAAAAGTAATGAACCTCCAAACAAGTGGAATATTTAACCTCAGCAGAGAGTCTGACATACCACATGTCAGTTTGAATCGGAGGCGGATTTCTAGGAAGTAAAGCAATCTCCATGTGAACCAAGGCCATGCATGTAAGTACTTATCGAATAAATCATCTGTGTGTGCCATTCTGCCCAACATCTGAGGATGATAATGTCTCTGGGTGGCTCCTAAAGAAACCTCAACCTCCTCAGCGTTTGTTTACAAAAGCGGAGAGCGAACCTCGATTAGAATGATTGGACAAAAACAGCAGTTATTTCCTGTTGACACTCGTGTATCAGTGCAATCATTATCTCGAGCAGTTTCAGGGACCCTGCGGTGCTGCTCTAATTTGCATCAGGTATTTGGGAGGTTGGATGTCTTACCCACGCAGATGGTGTTGGTGGAGTCCAGCTTGCTGCCGTGGGTGCACTCACAGTTGAAGGACCCGGCCACGTTGCGACACGCTCCATTGATGCATGGACTGGAATCGCATTCGTTGATATCTGAAACATGTGCAAACACACACCTGAGGTTAAGGCTGAGAGGCTGATTCAAATGGATCATCATCACCATTTGGCAGTCGCAATGTGTGTGTGTGTGTCTTCTTTCCATGAGCCGCGTGTTTACTGGAAACTAAATGAAACACATCTGGTAATAATGTCACCTCATAATGACCTAAATTGTTGGTTCGAAACAACTAAACACATGTGGAATCAAGGCAGCGCAAACAGGTGAGTGTGTCGGGGAGAATGTGCGTGTGAGCGCTCACCTTCGCAGGTCTCGGAGTCGGGTTTGAAGACGAATCCTTTAGGACAGGAGCAGGTGTAGGAGCCGGGAGTGTTCCTGCACAGGCCGTTGTCACAGAGCAGACGGTTCACCAGACACTCATTGATGTCTGCAGGGAGCGGACAGAAGACGATGGTTAGAAAATGTTATGACATTTCTATAAACAGGGCTATCGTACAAACTAGAGCTCAACAGCTTCCCTTTGAGACAGAAACATGGCTAACTTTGCTAGCAACAGCAGTTCAGCACTCCAACTCACCAACGCAGTTTTTGCCACTGGTGTCCGACTCGTAGCCGATGTTACAGATGCAGCGATAACTTCCTCTCAGGTTCTCACAGATGCCGTTCTGACAAATGTCGGGGTCCAGGGCGCACTCATTGATGTCTGGAAGAGCAGAGGTGTTATGTAGATGAAGAATGATATCGGTTCTTTCAAACAGCACTGTGGGAACAGTCACATTCATGAATGACACACTCACCTCTGCCGTCAGCTGTGATGCCGATACCACTGCTGCAGACAGCCTGGAACTCAGCTGAAAGAAACACATCAGATCGTCCAAATATTAACTTTTAGTTGTAACTGTAGGTTTCCAAGAACTGAAATAAACATTTTAAAGCTTCTACCTGAGTTCCTGGAGGGGCAGGGTTGGCAAGGTTCTCCAAATCCATGCTCAGCGTTGGCGCAGCAGCACTCAGACTTGGTCACTGCTCCGGGGAACGGGCGCGAGCACGTGCCCATCTTTATGGCGCCGTAGCAAGTGGTCCTCATGTGTGTGTCCACGCACACTCTCCCATCGACATCAATAGCCAGGCCTGGAGGACACTCGCAGCGGAAGGAGCCCTCAGAGTTGATGCAGCGGCCGTTCATACAAATGCCAGGAGTCTGACACTCGTCGATATCTGGTGGAGAGACAGCATGTTGTGTATAATCTGCACTGTGATGTACACAAACTACCTCCAGGACTTTAATCAGGTGTATCATCATTTAATTACTCTGTGAATACTCTGTTTAATGGTGCAATTTTAACAGCTGAGTTTGTCCAAATTGTAAAAAAGTTTTTTATTTCCTTATTTCTATTTAGTGTTTAAAGTGTTTTTATATTTCTTCTTGCTCAAACCTTTAATACTTTTATATTTATTGCTAATATTCCTTGTTTCTAGTTATTGGTATTTTATTGATGTGTCTTTCTATTTTTTGCTATGCACTTGGTACACGGTATAGTGTACAGTAACAGTGGAAATTTACCCGTTGTGGGTCTAATTAAGGACTATCGTATCGTATCGTATCGTATCGTATCGTATCGTATCGTATCGTATCGTATCGTATTAAATGTTAAATGTTCAGCCAAAAGTAATGTATAAACAGTTAAATATTCAGCTAAAAGTACTGGATAAACAGACAAAGTACTTAGCTTAAATTATTGCACAAGCAGCTAAAAAAATTGTATTTCTTGTATTTAGGCTCAGCAGCTGTGTTGTCTGTGACTGCAATTAAATGTTAGCTCCTCAGCAGAGACTCCTCCATCTATCTGTTCTATTTCTGGATTTTCTGGATCGTTTAACAAAATGTTTGACATCTAAAATGAATCTGTGCACAAACAGGTTTAAAAAGGCATCTGCAGGATATCAAAGAACACCTAATCTGTCAACACAGCTGGCTGTTTGGACCCAGACATGAGGTCTGAGTTTGTACTTCATAAATCATTCATACCGGTGCAGTAGCGCCCGTTAGACGCTAAAGAAAAGCCAGGCTTGCAGATGCACTTGAAGCTTCCGTCTTCATTGATGCACATGCCGTTGTGACACATGTTGGTGGTGGCGCACTCGTCGTGATCTGGAGGGAAACAGAAGGAGAGTTCAGGTGAGGTTTGTCAAGGTGAAAGTTCACGTGAAGATCAGCCTGTTTCTGTGTTAAATCCTTACCGATGCAGTTCTTTCCGTCAGGCGTGAGCTCGAAGCCAGCGTTACAGATGCACTGGAAGCTTCCTTCTGTGTTGACACAGCGGCCGTTGCGGCACATCACTCCATTCACAATGCACTCATCGATATCTGAAGAGAGGAGGAAGCAGATCAGGTTTAGATTAGAGGTTCCCAACCATTTTCCTCTGAAGACTTGTTTTCTACCATTTAGTAAACTGAAGATTCATGTCTAATTAACATATTTAACTGCTCTTTCATATTAAATTCAATGTATAACCTTAGCATCGCAGAACGACTGATCAACTGTAAACTAAACATTAGTTAAATAGTGAACAACAGGCGAATTTGGATGTATTTTAAACAGATTGTTTATGAGATTTTTCATCAGAGAAGAGTTTTCCTGTTGTTTTTAGAAAATAAAACAACTTTTATATTTTGACCAAGGCTTCTTTTCTTGGACAAATCAGTGGGGGACTAGTCCCCCAGTGGGGAACCAGAAGGTTAGTTCATTGAATGTTAACCATACTAAACAGTGCAACAAAGCTTTGGGGAAATGTATTTAAACTAGTGAAACTTATGTAGAAAATATACATTAAAGAATCCTCTTTTGAATAGTTGCAGTGATGTAGTGTGACAGTCAGACGTACCCATGCAGGCCTGTTTGGTCGGGGTTCCCTTGTAGCCCTCATGGCACTTGCAGTGGTACCCTCCAGCTGTGTTGACGCAGTCTCCATTGATACATGGGTTACTCACACACTCATCCACATCTGGGGATTAAAAAGAAAAAAGAGTGAACAAAAAACTATGGCCCTGTCAGAGTGAATGGATTTAAATATTGGACAAAAAGGATAATTTGTTATTTAAGCAGATTCCTCCTTGTACCTACACTTGTATTTATTATAAGTTCCTTAAATCAGCAGAAGATGGCAGTGCAGTGCATGCAATTAGCTGTGGCCCTGTCATACTCACTGTGTCTGCCTATAGGCTCAGAGAAGATACTGACTGACTGAATGACATTGCATGTGCACTTGTACAGTATGTGGTGTGTGAGAGCATGTTTCTCACCGATACACTCCCCACGGACGTCCTGTCTGTAGCCCATGTTGCACTCGCAGCGGTAGCTCATGGGTGTGGGAACGCAGCGTCCATTCAGACACAAGTTAGTGAAATGTTTGCACACGTCAATGGTCTCGTTCACCGTCCCCGAGCCTAAGAACACAGGACAGACACATTAAGGAAACACAGCAGACAAACAGGAATACAAGTGAGCAGTGAGTAGTGTGTTCCTTACTGATGTGTCCTCCTCCGTTCCCTCCAAAGCTTCCTCCGTTCCCTCCAAAGCTCCCTCCACCATTGCCACCGATGCCTCCGTTCCCATTACCATTGGGGAACTTGAAACCATAGTTGAACCCGTTGCCGTTGTTGTTGGGGTAGTGTCCGTTGGGGTAGCCGTGAGGGAGGCCGTGTCCTTGGGGAACACCCACAATACACAGACGCCTGAACTCGTCTACAAGAGAGAGACAGAGATCACAGGGGACAAGTCAGTGGATGCATTTAACTGCAGGTTACGTTTCATTTGTTTCCAGCCAGATGAAGCCGAGGAAGAACATATTCATGAGCTTTCAACTTGTGCCAACGAAGATTTGGTTTTCAAACAGTTTATGTGGATTATTATAGTAATTCAGCCTCATAAGCACTTTGGATCATTCAGAGGACGACAGTGTTTACACTTGAAGTGTACTCACAGTTTCCTGGAACTGCAGAATTCACAAAGGCCAGTGCACTTTGAATACATTTGGATTTTCTTTTGACCCTCTAACGGTTTAACTGGTTTTAGATTTGCTTTAACTGGAGCCAAGCTGGAACAAGTAATAAGAGAAAAACGTGCATGTAAAGTGATCTACTCTGCTTTGGCATGTAGTTATATTAAGCCTAGTGTATCTTTTGTGTACAATTCATAATTTTCAGTTGACTTTGTATTGAATTAAGATGCCTCTTTGTCAATTCTGTCTCATATAATCTAATCTTTCTAGCTCCTTATTTAATTTGCTTTTAAGCCCCTGGTTGCATATCATGGGTGTGGTTTTCATAGTATGACATACTGCGCCTTTTCTCCATGAATGAATAATGTCTGTATCTTTGTATTTGTCCACAACTTTAATTCTAAAAAAATTAGGATGTAATCTAAATGTTTGACGTGTATTCAATTGGAAACTGTAAGTCTAAGTATAGTTGTATAAGTGTTTGCTGTTTTTATTCACACGACATCCCAACTCTTTTGGAGTCAGGATTGTATTTATATGTCTATGTGTGTACAGTTTACACGCACAATATTGTATGTTTGTATGTTCCTCACTTAGTTTGACAGAAACAACTAATCAAACACACGCATCTCATTCAGGCGCTGCCAGTGAAAAGCAACAGAACATTCTGTTACAGATCAGTTTTGGATCACAGGGTCTCACGCAGAGGAGTTCTCTGAATTCCATCTTGACTGAGGAGATGATGGGTCATTATCTTTGCACAAATCTTTTCCATCTTTTTCTGTTTAGTTTGTGCTCATGACATCATGCTCATCAGTTTGAGTGGTCACACACCAACTCAAAGCTCTCAAAGTCTTGTCTAGTTTAATATGACTGTGATAAGCTAAATTGGCTTGTGGAACACTGATGCTGCCATGGCTTTATTTACTGCCTGAGCTCGTGCCAAGTCGCAGACAATCTGTTGTGGAGACTGACAGTTTTTTGTCAGCAGGGGAAGAAGGCGACGGATGTTTCGTCCCTTTGTTTGGGGATCAGCTGGCGTATGAATCTTCTCATCTGTCTGTCTTGTTTCAGTGTGTACTCACCAGACCCTCTGACAGGACACATCTCAGGGATCTGTCCCAGAGCCCAGCAGCGTCCCGTGTCGCAGCAACACTGCATCTTGGTGTACGAGCCGCTCAGCTCTGCAGCACAGCGGCCGTTAGCCAGCGCGGAGAAACAGGTGCCCACACGCTGATCTGAGGGAGGAGATGCATCAACAGGATTAGACGAGATACGTTTAAGCTCAGATGGAGTCGAATTTAATAGGCTGACGTGTTTAAATGAATAATACTGGGTTCTGTATGTCTCCTCTGGCTGTGAGAGACAAATTTACCTTCAGGGTCAACAAAGTTAGAGTTGAAGTTGAGGCTATAATTCAATTAAGATTTAGGCGTCCTTCTACAAATGAATATGCAGAGCAGAATTTACCACAGTACATTTCTGCATGATCTCGATCACATGACTTACAATCAGATGTGTATATAGAGCTGAAGATCAGCCACCTGGCAGGTAATGTATGATAATTCAACACTTTTTCAAAGTGATTTAACTCTTATCTTGCAGTAGTGATTTAGTAGTGAACTGCAAGTTGTGCCCGTATGTGAGACATCACTGTAAGCTACAGTTAGGTCCAGTTAGAGAATAAACAGCTCCCATCAGTGATCCTGGGTATGGTCAAAGGTACAACTGACTTGAGCCAGAGAGGGCAGTGAAACACAGCTTTTCAGGCTGGTGTTAAGTTACTCTTAAATGCAGGATTTCACGTAACAGTAACGTCAGCAATATTAATACCACTGAAACTATTTTATACGTGGGAAAAGGTTACAGTTAATCTCAAAACAGCAGTGCGGTGAGTCAGAGGGCTGGCCGGCCCGAGGAAGAGTCTTTATGGGCTGGCAGTGGGAAAGGTTGCCTGGGGTCTCGACTAACTGCAGGCATCTGAAGGGCCTCCAAAAGGGGGTCTTATTTGTTACAGTTTTCCAGGTCAGGGTCATTGGGGCAGAAGAGGGGGCTGTGGTTCAAAGAGTGTGTGTAAGGAGTAAATGGAGAGGAGGAGGAGGACAGGGGGTTTCTTGGTATTTAAGGAAAATACCAAGAAAGGAGAAAAGGCAGAGCGAGAGGCAGAGAATACATGGGTATTATTTTGGAAAGTGAACAACATAAAGAGAGTTTAAAGGAAAAAGTGAAAGAAAAAGGGGAAAAGCAGAATGAAGGGGGGAGTGGAGTGGAGGGAGGAGCACAAGTCGATTAACTCACTAATGAGCCAGCAGTCTGGAATTAATCAGTTCCATGTGGAGCAATTCTTGCCAATTAGATAGAACATGAGGGGCTGCGCTGTGTCTGGGAGCACATACTGTACAGTACACACACATTTACATGCAATCACACACACACACAGACATTCCCATACGTAACCACGAGCACTGAACGTGCATAAACACACACACATATACGTATCAAGGTACACGGATACACACAATCTAAAAAACATCCCATAGGAATGGCCGAGCTGGAGGCTGGGTGGATGAAGAGGGGGTGGGGGGGCTGCTGATGAGGATGATGATGACTTAAATTGGATCCAGACCCTGGTTTGCTCGCTAGTGTTGCTACACTACACAAGCATATGCTTTCATTTGTTGAGGTGTTTTTACAGACTGACTGACTGGACAGGTCTTTTTTTTTTTAAGCTTCTACCGTGTGACAGCGCATTAGGCTCTGATTACTGTCAGACCCCCCCAACAGCTCCCACTGGCCTACTTTACCCGGTACAGTACATCCCATAAAGCACAGGCCAATAGCCACACAGTATCGCCTCCGGGTCCAGAGCTATACATCCTGCTGCTCAAACATGAGGGCAAGAGAGCAGGAGATCAGCCCTGTAAAAACAATTTACTGTCTCTAATTCACTTTTTTTTCTGACCACACAATAATCAGACAGTATGGGAAACTGTGGAGCTAGTTGCTGTCTTTCAGAGCCTGGGTTTAGTATGACTTTAGATCATAGGTTTGGACCTGACCTGCTCTCGTCTGGGCTTGTTTGGGTTTACTTATCCTTGCCTCTGTCTTCCAATCTAGTCTTGTCCATTTTGGAAGTGGGACAGAGACGGGGGAAGGATATATGGGGGTTGTGTCTGGCACCTGTTTTATTTGCTCTCTCCTTTTTTCCCTCTCTCTTTCAGCAGGCTGCAGAAGAGCAACTGGAAACCACAACTAAAAGAAAAGAGGTGCAGGATCCAGATGTCAGAGGACGGGAGGGAGAAAAAAGGTCCAAGAGGAAACAGTGAGATAGATAAAGAGGATGAGAGTGCGAGAATTCTTCAGCTTTGGAGATAAAGTATAAAAACAGCGTGTAAAGTGTATAAAAAAACACAAAAGCCAGAGGAGACGGAAGAAGAGAAAACGGAGATGGAAATGTGCACAGTTCCAGAGTAAACAGGGAGACTTTCGACTGTAAATCATCGAACTGTTAGCGGGGAGAAGGAGATTTGGTGTGATCCACACAATACTTAGAAAAAAGGAAGAAATATTGAGTGTAAGTAACATATTACTTGGAAAGACAAAGAAGAAGAAAAGGGATGACAGTGGAAAGAAGAAAAAAAGAAAAAAAAATGGACACGCATAACCGCAGACAGATGGAGAACTTAAGGGTTTAGGTGATTTGAGCACTGTGTCAATGTGAAATCCCCTTTCTCACACAGACACAGACACACAGGTACGCCAAGCATTACATTTTTAATGCCTCTATTTAGCAGTGTCTCCACCTGCTAAAGTGGATTAATATTCCACATATTTTGGGTTTATAAAGTGTGTTGGTTCCACCCAGGCAGCAACCAACGGGTCTCAAAAGTGAAGCCAATGCAGAAGTGAACCAAGTATCTCCACAAAAATAAGTCCTAAAGAGTTTATGGTCTCAATCGCTTTCATGTCATTTTTAAAACAGCATAATGTTAATTTGGTACATTATATGGCGCCTTGTGTCAAGTAATCAGCTGAGATAGCGTTTGCATTCCCAATGAACAGTACGGACCTAGGAACCCTTGGCAAGCACTTGTTTCTGGAAGGACCGCTCCGCGACGGACCTACTTCTTGCTGACCAAATCGAGCAACGGGTAAATAAGTAAAGTTGTGCGAAGATGAAAATACTAAACTGTTTATTGAGTGCTTCGACAGCCTACGTAATGAGGTGAATTAAATGTGAAAAATCACAAAAAAAATTGTCTTGTTCGGTGTTTGACTGTACTAAAAGAGAATCAAAGTTGCTAACCAAGCTAGCAGGCTAGCAATGGCTGATAACTTCTTCCGCAGCTCCGCCCTCTCATCCAAATATGGTCACTTCTGCTTCTCAAAAAGACCAAAATGCCCAACTTCAGGCTTCCAAACTGTAGTGTGACTATGTCCACTGATTTCAGTCAATGGTTCCTTCATGCTGTGCTTATTGTTGCCATATTTTTCCTTGTCTCTCATATAGTTTTCCTTCAAGACGACATTATATGCTGCCAAACAACCCACCACATGATAGGTAAACTCACACACTACCTGCAGGATTATCCCCCACCCTGTTTATTACCTCCGAGGAGTTTAGTTTGTTTGTTTATTATTTTGTTTGTCTGCCCTGAATTTCCATGAACCTTGGTGGTAGGGTGTAGCATGGGCCAAGAAAGAACCCATAAAATTTTGGAGCGGATCTGAATCACTTTTATTGACCTGTGAGATCGAGCATTGGGCCTTGGCGGGGGTCTACAGTCTCAAAGTGCCCCTCTCGTGTGCGTGTGTGGGCACTTTGAGACTCCAGGCGTTGTTCGTCTTCTATTCTCTACCCATTTCCTCTTTAATTCTCCCAACAAATAAAAGCTCAACAAATGATGAAGGCTGAACTACATAAAAACTTGTGAGGAAACATGTATTTCCAATTACTGAAATCTCAAGGTTTTACTTTGTTTCGGGAGCTTTTATTGGAGGAGAGTTGAGCTGGGCCGGTGATGCTGATAGGATGAAGCAAACCGACCCTGAGCTGTCGGTGTTGGGGTTTAATCTTGAAGTAATGTATTAACACCTGGTTGTGTTTCAGTGTGGCCGCCATGATTGGTGAGGATTGCAGGAATACATTAACACCTGGTCGTGTTTCATGGGACATGTCAGTAAAGTATGCACTGTATGTGTGTAAGCGTGTGTGTGAATGACTCAGAGGGGCAATAACATAGGAGTAGATTAATGCTGTCAAGGCCAAATAGTGCGTGCAAGTGTTTGTCTGCACATGGTGACCACAGGCCAGCTTGACTCATCAGAACTCCACTCTCAGGAAGCAGTGATGGAGGGAAGTTAGCAGCCAGATGTAAAGCTTTTAGCAGGCCAGAGGGGTGAGGAAATGCACAAATGAGAGAGAGAGAGAGAGAGAGAGAG
>CAFUXE010000061.1:92114-128117 GCA_903364295.1 Serranus cabrilla | reverse complement strand
GAGAGAGAGAGACAGAAATGTTGGAAATGTGTGTGTTTGCGTTTGCGAGACTCACCCACACATCTGGAGCCATCTGTGCTGGAGACGTAGCCTCGTGGACAGGTGCAGACGTAACTGCCAGCCGTGTTGGTGCATTCTCCTCCATCACACACACCAGGGATGCTGCTGCATTCATCGATGTCTGAAACACACAGTTACATCTTAAGTACCTCATCACATCACGGCACACACCGAGTCGAGCACGCCTCACGCCGGCCCAGAACATTTTTTAAATGTTTCATTGTCTTTGTTTGGAAAGATGCAGTAGCACACTGCCGTAAAAGTTTATTGCACTGGAGCAAGAGTTTCTCCCTGAGGAGAGATGAAGCAAATCGAATGGATCTGCAGTCAACCAAAGCGGAATTGATTCACTTCTGGTGTGTTTCGGTTCAGGCCGAGACTTAAGTTTGTGAACCGTGAAACGTAAATGACAGGAACAGTCCAACAGTGTAAAAGCTCAAACTAAAGTGAGATTCTGATCAATTGATGCTAAAATAGCTCAAACAAAACAAAAAAACAAAAAGAGAGAACAAGAAAATGTGCTTAATGTGCGGTCTTTCTGTCTCATTTTTTAAAATTTTTGTTTAATTGTTTCCTGTTTTATTTACTTTATGTTTTTGGATTGTGCAGCACCTTGTAACACCTTGGTTTGAAAAGACATTTTATACATTTTAGCAAGGTCGGGCTTTTACTGAATGCTCAAACTATCAAGTTCTAAAAGCTGGTATTCAATGCTTCAATGCAAAGATTCATAGTCTTCTTTACTTGTTCTTTGATCAAATATGTATTACTATAATATAACTTATGCAAATTTAGAATTTTAGTATTTTATTCAGTCAAACTTTAATGGTCTGCTGCTGGTTAGTGTGGATTCCTTTGAATTTAATAAATGGATTAAATGATAAAAAAAAAAATCAGACCATAGACACAATAATCAGCAATAGTATTACTAAAAACACACACATACAATAAGATGAGATTGTTCTGTTGGTCTGTTTAATGTTGTTTATCCCTCAGTTGTGGCACTCCTGTTTTGTCTTATCTTAAGATGTAATTAGGACCTTAAATATGGACAAAAAAACAAATATATGTGTGAGGACAATTATTCCAGAAACCCTGCAAATCTATAAATCAAAACATATGTATGAACAACAACACGTTCAGCGTTTGGTTTGAGTGTGGCATCTACAATTGCTTCCAATCTACAGTTGGCATCTGAACTGAAAGAAATGGCAGCACTCAAAGAAACTCCCGAGGTTCCAGTGAGTAAGCTGACCTAATTTAACATGCCATGGTTTCACTCAGAAATGTGTAGGATGTCTGGGAGTACCTGGGCAGGGTGCCTGTCAGGGCCCACCTTGGGGTGGTACACTTTATGATGGCATTGAGTTGTATTATTGAGTGGGAGGGGGGCCTCAATGCTCCATGACGGGGAAACCCAAAGTGAAGTTCCAGAAGGTATTGGGTTTTTATGATGTGTCACGCTTATTTATACGCATACGTAATTACTGCACCACTGCGGGGCATAATTACAGCAATAGTGCAGACGTGTGTGTGCTGTAATATGTGTGTGTGTTTAGTTTGAAGGGTGTGTTTGTCTTTCTAGGAGTAAGGAGCGTGTAACTTATATCCATGTGTGTTTTTCTGTGTCTCAGTGTGGATGTGTGCAGTAACGGCTGCCGTGGGAAGCTGAGAGGCCGTTCTTCCCCTGCTGACTCCTGTCTGACAGCGGTGGCAGAGGGCCTAGGTGAGGCTGTAAAAGCGCTGCCAAATAAACCTTGTGGCAGCAGCAACAACTGTACGCCAGACATGACGCTCCACACAGACGCAGCGCTGTGGGACTGACCGGTGAGTGTGGAGGGAAATGTGTGTCACCTGGATAAATGTCTACAGCTGAGCCATCCAGTCTGCCTGTGTGCACAACTCTATAATAGATGTGAAAAACTGAGCTAAAGTATGTGTGTCATTCATCCTTTGTTTTACCTAATTTACACTCTGGATGTGTGTGTGTGTTTTTTCAGTGTGAGTGCGTGAGAGTCTGCGAGTGTCAGAGCAACGGGGAGGTCCGTGTCTGTAATGAGAAAGTCTCCCAGATGCCGTAAGTGTTTCTTTGTTCAGCACTAACAGCTGGTTTTGAGCCAAAGGACTGTATTTATGGAAGGAAAATGGAAGGAGAAGCTGAAAAAAGCAGAAAAAGGAGGAGGAAGGGAAAAAGGAGAGACTGTTCAGCACAGTCTGAGCTAAAAGCAGGCCGTAAAACCAGGTGCCTTGTTGTGCCCAAAACCATCAGACACCCATGACACTTAACTGCACTTTATCTTAACTGCTCCAAAACCTCAGTAATTTCACTGTGAACGCTCTAACTGAGCCTCGTTTGTGCATTAGCTAGAAGGGCATTTCAATAAAACCTCCCCAAAGGAGCTGGACTGATTGTTTCCGAGATTTCACTAAACATGAGTTTCCTGCCGATCCATGACTCAAGATACACGTCACAACTGTTCTTTTGTTTTTACGAGCTCTGCAAACACTCGACTCCTTCTCTCCTGACTCTGTGAAACGATGCAGTTACCTGATAAATCCTATAATATAGAGACGAACATGAGAGCTGACATCAGTTCAACTGTTTGCAACTGAAAAACTGAAAATAAGGAACGTGCTTTCTGATAAACAAAGTTATTGATGCAAATGTTTAATGTAATTTTGAAGAAAGTAATTTGCCCATTTGGGTAAATAAGATGTTGTATGCAAAAAATGCTCAGTCTGTTAGTCACTTTTTTAAATTGGAAGCATCGTGAGTACGATCACCTTTGCAGAAGAAAAAGTGGTGGAAAAAGCGTGTGTAATTTAAGGTAAAAATGAACACGGAGAGGATCGACTTTCTAATCCTAAACTCCTGCTTTATTTCTCGTCTCAGAGTGTCCTTGTAGTATAACTGCTCGGCACTCAGCTGAGCTGGAATGTGTCTACAACCTCCACACCCAAATGTCTTTAAGCAGCGATCAGCATCTTTGTGGAAGGGCTCACGCTCTCCTTACTGTTACTCCTGAGCTGTTGGTGGCGTTCACCCAAAACCACAAGTAGAACTGGGACTCTGGTGAATTTAGTGAAGTCATCCTCCCCATTTCCTCCTTCATTCACTATGATATAAATCACTTTTTGTGTGTGGAATTGCTGCTCATGAATCTGAAGTGGAGACACTAGTTTTCTCCATGCATGTGTGTTTCTGGTGCATCTCTAATAAAAGGAGAGTTTAGATAGTAATTCATACGCTGATAGGCTCAGTTCAGTTTGGCCTTGGTCTCGTTCAGTAGAATAGATGTCATCTGGCTGAAACAGTTTACGAGCTTTCTGTAATCCTCCCTGAAGACTGAGAACACATCGGCCTCAGTCCAACAGACACAACCCCTGCCTGGCTAACTATCAGACTGTTTAGCCGGGGCATTGTTTAAATTCCATCCAATCAACACATTGTAATGCGAATCCACTCTGTGTGCATGTGTGTGTGATTCCAAGTCTAAGTGTGTGTTTACGCACGCACGTCCAGACTTCTCTAACTGTGAACATGTCGTCACTTTTTAAACGCCCGTAAGGATTTGTTAACTGATCCCGGGAAACCCACAGTTATCATAAAGTGCACCGTCCATGACTGTCTCAGCCATAACTTAACAAACCTCACGCAAGTTAAACCGGACTTTATTTCAACTGGTGATAAGTTGACATCCTGGACTCTTCTGTGTGCTTTGTGATGCATTGCCTATCATTAGACTTGAAAAGAAATCAGATTGGAGTTATTGGTCGTTATCCAAGTTAATAATAAAGTCTGTAGCTTCAGAATACTATCAGCTTGGTTTTTTTTCTATTCAGGCTTTTTCTGGATTAGACTTTAAAAACATTTTACAGAATTGTGTGGATTTGTCGTTATGTTTAACAGACTAAATGAAGAATTAGTTAGTAAAATTGAAAGTAACTAATTTTGTTGAAGCCATAACCAACATTGTATTGAGGTGGGACAGCTGCACTCAGTGCTACAATGGTAGATAGATAGAGACTGACATTGAACAGTTGACACAACACATGTTTCCTACGCTGTGACAGGAGTGTGTGGATGATGCAGCAAGTTGTTTTCTCAGGAAGTTATCCTGCTACAACGATCACAGTTCTTTGCATTGGTACCCGTAAAGATGGCCGCTGCTCTGACCATCCTGTTGTGTTGACTTGATTTGGATTGCTGCTCTGCTTTTACTCTCTTACTATGATTATGACACTTGCGACAGAGTGGAAGCTCTCATTTCTTGTTTGTCTCCTCTATCAAGACAGTAGCCGTGTTTACATTCAAATCCAAGTGAATTTGAAACAGACCTTAGTCGGACTCTTCTGTGTTCTGTGCATTTCTATTTCCTGTTTACCACATATTTATTATTTTTTAAAATGTATTTTTCTATAGTTCATGCGCTACTCATTTCTATGCACATTTTTGAAAGTTTAATTTAATTTTTGGATGTTTCCAACAACTTTTTCTCATGCAAATCTTTAAAATGCACAGAGAAATTTGTTGATGGAGGCACGACTACTATATCAGCAACCATAAAGCAACTAGGAAATCAATGTCTCACTCAAGGACACTTCAACAGTCTGTCTGAGACTGAGCTCACACTGCACTGTTTTATCTGCCCTAATATTTCCCCAGTCACTCATCATCTGGCAATTTACACAGTTATAGCAGCACGTCAGAGACGGCCGCAAGTCTTAGTGTTTTGTTATCGACCAGGGTTGTGCAGGCCTGATGTTCATTCATTTTTAATAGCTTTGGTTGGTTAAATCCACTGCTCCACTGCTTTAAAAGAAACCTGACTCACCTTCGCATTTGTGGCTGGTTTCACTCTGACGGTGTCCGGCGGGACATTTACACTCATAGGATCCCACAGTGTTGATGCAGTTACCTCCGGCGCAAAGACCTGGCACTGCCTGGCACTCGTCCACATCTAAGAGACGGGAGGAAAGACACAGAAGCGAAAGCAGAAAAGAACAAACGTTATAATAATTACAGGCATCTGAACAGCAGATTTAAGAGATGCAGTATCCTACGTGGCGTTTGTAGTACATCAAAACCCACAAAAAAGGATTCAGTCTAACTTCAAACAGTGTGCTTTCTTTAAAAAATATATGTTTATATTAGTTACAATGGTTCAAAGCATATTTTAGAGCATGTTCCTGGCACATTTTCTGTCTGTAAAACACAGTTTTTTATTCTTCTGTTCTAAATCTCTCAGCGAGGGGATTGATGTAAAAGCGAGAAGTAACTTGGCAGCGCCTGTGATGTCTAAGACCACTTCCAGAAAGACCCACTCCAGCTCTTGTTTGAACAGGAAATGGCTTTTTAAATGTACGTTTTCCCAGCATTCAACGTGAGTCACTTTCCCCAGTATTGGGGATATTTCAGAGGGCGGATTCCTGTAAGAAACCTCTGATACCTGACACACACACAAACCCAGTGGGATTATATTCACCACATTGCCACCGAGCAGGGCCCAGGCATTGTAAATATGCAGCTTTAACAGCCTGTTTCTATTAATTTGATTGCACTGGATCTCTGCTTCTTTTTTAAGAAAGGCTGAAAATCCTGTCGAGTGTTGAGGAACTCTTTCTGCCAAAAGGCTGAGAGGAAAAGAAAGAAAAGCATCAACCAGCCAACATCCTGATGTGGAGCCTGCAGTGCAATCCTTACATTCGGGTTCATGGTCAGGTGTGCTTTGTACTCGTGCCAGAGAGACGTTGCTCGAGGCTCTCTGGCGGGAAAGTGTTTTTGCTGTGTGTGTGTGAGAGAGAAAGCGAGTGTGTGGGGAGAAAAGCTAGAAACAGAGATTCAGAGAGAGAAGGAAGTACAGACGGACAGTGAGAGACAGCAAGAGAGTCACAGAAGGATGAGTGAACGTCTCACACTGGCAAATCTCTAACATATGAGAAGCCTGGCCGACTCGTCCAAAAGAGAGGAAGCTGCAGAGCTAAATACAAACCAGTTACTGATCCCAGATGTGATACCTATTCGAATTACCCTCATAAATAATGTATATGGACTTATTCATACAGCAGGGCGGATTGCGGTATTACTATACCTTATGGAAGACTGAGTTGCATACCTTCGTTTTAACACATGTCGAAATGTTTGGCAGGCATATGTGCATCAATATTTGTTGGTACATACAATTTATTTTCCAGCCATTCCATTGCCCTGGTATCTACCTGCTAAACGTTACTCAAAAAAGTAGGTTACCGACCACAAAGAGACACAAAAAGAGCACAAAAAAACACTAAACAACTATGAAGACACGCAAAATAAAAAACTACACAAAAACAGACCTCAAAGAGCCACAAAGATACAAAACAACCAGAAAAAGATTTAAAATTAATATGAAAGACGAATATTTATCATAACCAGATACAGAACAACCAAAATAGACACTAAATGGCCTCTAAGAGATGCAAAAATCCACAAAACAACCAAAAAAAGACTCAAAATTAACATGAAAAGATGCATATTTACAATAAAGAGACAGAACAACCAAAAAAAGTTATAAATGGCCTCATAGAGACACAAAAAAGACCACAAAAAGACATAAATACAACAAAAAAGATTCACAAAGACTGTGTGTCTTGCTTGTGTAGTACAGATGGTGGAGCCTTTTAGATGTCCATTGTCTTATAATCCACCAGGAGCAGTCAGCAAAAAGGTTGACAGGTCTGTGTCTTTGCATTTGATCACTAGAGCCATTAAAAATAACTGGCCTGCACGATTTCATGCCAAAATAAAGACCAACATCGTATTGCACCGCTAACAACTCTGCAGAAGGTGGTGTGGTGCAACAAAACTACCAAACAGCCGCATGCACACAAAGATGGACTTCCTCCAGACTAAAATAAATAGCAGTTTGTGCACTAGCATTGTGCCTGCATGAAAACAGACATACTAGACTAATAAACAGGCTGAATGGCCTTCTTGTTTCACTTCATGCGTTCCCTATTGGAATCGCAGACTTTCAGATGCCTGGAGCCCTGTCAGTTTTCAAATAATCTCCAATGTCCCAGCGTTAATACACACATCTAATGTCTTTAGCCCTGTCCAGAGCTCTGTCTCTGTGGTTGAAGTGTGGCCAGGTGCTCCGAGCATCAACACAATAACACAGTCTTCCTCTGGGACCGAGGGTGGTGCTGGGTGTGTCCCTGTGAGAGGAGCCGGGCTGAGGCCACAGAGAGCCTGACGGGGCTCATCTAACAGGGGACACGACCCTCACATGTGTCACATATTGATGCGGTCTTATTGCTTAGTCTGGCCGGGGCCAGAGGTTATTAGAGAGGCATGCAGAAAAAATGGTCTGAGGGGGTTCTGGGACACCAGCGGCAGGAATGTTGATGAAAGAAGGTGAACGTCAGTTCATATTTCTCTTCTCTTATAATCTCCGTGTCTAACAGGTTTGGACTCATGAAGCAGAGTTGTTTCTAACTGTTATGTCTGTACAACATCTGCTGTGGTTCTTTCTGTGGGAGAATCACTTCATCAAATTAACACTACCACTATCTTTGTTACAACATTCATCTATTACTGATGTCATTCAGCCACAGGTTGCACCGTGTATTAACTAAAAAGTTAAATATTTGCCTCTAAAATGTAGTGAAGCAAAAGTATAAAGTTACATATGTGGAAACACTCAATTCACTTCTAGCATTTCCAGTATATTTATATACTTTTAAACTCTTTTATAACGACTTAAGAGAATTTTTTTTAGCCCTAAACCTTTATGTAGCCTAAATTCACAGAAACTGCAGCCGTGAATCGTACGTGTATGTATAATGATGTGTGTGCTATTTTAAGAATCCCCCTTTTATTTCACATAATCTCATATATTACATGCTACCGACACAGAATTCTGTGTTAAGAAGTTATAGTAATTTCATGTATTTCTGTGAGATCAGGTTGTAGTAAATCACGTAAGTCTTTCATAAGGAAAAGTGGCCAGGAATTACACAGTACTGCTTAAAAGAAAGACTAATGTGACAGCTGGGAACTGCTCATGAATAAATAACACCTAAAGCTATTTTCAGTTTACTGGGATGTGGAGATGTATGTAAACAGCTTCTCCTGCAGAAACCCTTAACAGGAAAACACAAGCCGGTATCTGGCCTCCATGTAGCCGTGTACATATAAACACCCTCGGTGTTGTTAACACGACCTCGAGGATGTTGTGGGCAGGAATTGCAGCTGAGATGATGAAGGGTAAAGTAATGGTTGCGTGGCTGTTTGTGTGTGTGTCACATGTGTCCTTCATCACTGTTAAAAAGAAGATCTGCCAGGTGTGTGCACAGGAAAGACAGAGAGAGAGAGAGAGAGAGAGAGAGATGTATGTATGTGGCTGCGCGTGCTCTGATCTGACCTTGGCAGGCTCCGGTGCGGATGTTGGGGATGAAGCCTCGCCTGCAGGGGTGTGGCTGGGCGGGGCACTGCTCACAGGGGTGGCCCCAAGCTCGACCAATGGTGGCGCAGCAGAGGGTTTTAGTGCAGACGATTCCACTGAGCTGGCCCTGGCACATCTGGTTGTTCACCTGGGTGAAACATGGCCCAGTCCTGTAGTCTGTGGGGCGAGAGAGGCAGGAGTCCTTTGTTAGTTAGTGACTGGTTTAGCATTTGATTGATTAAATGATAAAAAACGGTGATTCATTTCCTCCAACACATCTGGCGCACCGTTAACTGAAACCAGATTCAGTACATAGCTGAGAATTTTCTCCTTTATGGGGAAGGCATATTTCCTGTAATGTCAAACTAACCGAGTCAGTCAGTTCATTCTTTCGGTCTTAATTTCACTCAGAACAACTAACGGAGACATGGACGTGGAAAAACAACTGGCACAACATTAGAGGATGGTTTTAGAGTCATGACTCACTGGACCTTTAAATACATCCTCACGGTTTGATTGCTTCAAGTGTTTAGTCTTTGAATAAGCTCTCAAAGAGGAGCATTTACAAGTAGCACATTTTACCAGGACGTAAGAAGAAGCATATGAGAGCTGGTAGCAACATCACGGCAGCGCACGTGATGGCAGGCATTTTGTTATTAAACCTGTTCAGATTAAACCCGAAAACACATCCAGATTGTTTCTTTCTCTCCGTAGGAATTTAGCAATAGGATTTGAATGACTACATGTATTAAGTCTCCGTGATAATAAGTTAACCCGTCGGATTGACGTACTGACGCACATTCCTGGACTTTAACTGGGAGTTGGTGGTGGTCAAACAGTGGAGGTTTCTGTTTCCGTCGATGTGACAGTAGAAGCAGTGTGGCTCCCCCCGTGACAATCATTCCCCTTAAAAATGTAACATTTTGACGCATCTGTGTGCCATCTTCAGGACAATGCACCTCTGTGTGTCCAAAAACAACTTCACACAACACATGTTGCCAATAACACAAATATCTCTTGGAAGTCAGACACATGGCAGATCATATCTTTTGGGAAAGGGTGGTAACAACAGTGAAGATGAGTAAATACACAGTCATTCAAACAGATGTTGCAAGTAAACATATTTTGAGGACAAAATGGCCTCAGTGACCACCTTGTGTCCTCGCTGTTTTGCCGTTTGGAAACTATGGCATAATCTTGTTAAATGCACTTCACAAATCAGGCACAATGACCTCATGCTGAAACCACTTGGGCAATACGATGATCGTCTTTTTCAATCACATACAGCCTAATGATGGCTTACTTGGAGGGAGAAACCCTTATTAAGTTCTCTGCAGTGGCGCCAAACTTAATATAGTCTTCATTAAAAAAAGTAGATTGTTAAGATTGTCACAGGGGAGATGAAAGACACACTCCCCGGCTGGCTAGCCAAGGCTGTGACAGCGAGATGTGGAGAGAGAAAGAGAGCGGCCTGCTCAGCTCTGAAGGACAGAGTGACATGGAAAGATAGGAATCAGTGGTGGTGAATGGTGGGAGTCCTTCTTCAGACTTATTGGTTCCTTGTGCTACATGAAAGGGGATCAGAGAGAATGGGGGCAAAGAGTACGAGAAAGAAAGAAAAAAAGGAGTGAGAGCGAGGAAAGTAAAGTAGGTCAAACTGAGCATGCAGAGTGCAGGTTGGGGCTCACGCCAGCTCTCCCCGCTCCTCCATCTGTCTTTATTTCTCTTTGCCCGCTTTAGGTCTTCCTGTCTGTCTGTCTTATACTCGCCGCCTATCAGCCGCCGTTTGATCTTCGGTCTACATGTGGCCTGGTTGGCACAGTGGAGTGGCGACCACATGTGTTAACTCATGTTCTGAGAAATAATACAAAAATGATCTGTGAGCAAAATAGTTCCTGCTTACTCTGCTGCAACTTTATTGCTGTTAAGCCTAAAGAGGAAGGCTGCTGCTTTTTTATTCTTTCTTATTCTGACAGTTAATGCCATAAAATGACCTAAACCAACGAGGCTGTAGTCCATCTCTCAGCACCTTTCAACTTCTCTTCAATTCACTGTCTGGAGCAATCCAAGCTCATCGGTCCTACCAAGGACAGAAATTTTTATTCAATTTTTTCCCACAAACTGCTGGGTAGAATAGTTTTTCACAAACATTACTCTAACAGATGTAAAAAGTGCATTTGTTCAGGATTATTTTCACATCACTACACCTTTGGTGCTTTAGTGAGCACAACGATTCCTTTGTTTATCTTATAAAAAGAATATAGATATAATATATAAATGCCACCCCAGAGTAACTTTGGGTTTTATGTATTTGTATAACCACGACGTCTAGCATCCATGGTGAAAATAACTTTAGTCTTTGTTGTCATTTCTTACAAAAAACGATTTAGTACACTGTGGTGACCAGCTAAAAGAAAAAGCCCCTATGTGTCCTTTTTCAAGCTTATCTTATCTAAGGAGGTGGGTTAGATGAGTAAATTGACTATTAGGAACAAACTATATAAAGTTTTGGTTACACACTTGTTGCTCGGTGTTTTCTTGGAATTCTTAGACAGTATCCGATAAAACCAAAGGGCTTAATTTAACTGAAACGGAGACTGCTAATTCTGTTTATTATACGTCTGCAATCAAAAAATCTTGATCAAATAAATAAACAGCAAACAAATGGACAGTAAAGAAGAAAAGAACAAAATAAGAAGGAAAACTAAAGGAATTAATTGGCGCTTCCAACCCTTCAGTCTTTGATTTGTCCCCCTGAGAGGAGACGGACTCTCCCACACTGTGACAGACAGCCACACGCAGCAGCCAAGTTCAGCAGCGTATGCATGTGTGCTAAATTAAATATATATGTATTCACATGCTTTCTCAAACACTGCCCCACTCTTCTCTCTCTTACACACACATGTCTGTGTAAATACGCATGCCTGAAGGAAAACACGGCATGTGTCTGAGCCGCAGCATCGAGCCAAACAAAAGACTGGAGCTGCAGTTCCAGCGCTCTTTAAAAGCACAAAATAACAAACAGCAAAGAATGCTGCCTTTCTCACACCGTCTCAATCAACATGTGTACTTCTACATGTGTTCAGGCTTTTACTTGCCTTGTGCATAAATTTGTGTGCGGCCTGCACATCTGTATGTTGTGCATGTAAAGTCAGCAGACGCGTGCGAGCGCGGGCTCGGGCAGGTTAGGACAAGGGAGCAATCCAACATCCTGACTCCGTCCTGCTGACAACATTCGGAAGTAATTTTGCCTAATTAGTGTTCGAATTGCTCAATAGATCAAAAACATTCACCAGATCCTCTCTTCTATCCTCTCTTTGCTCCTAAACCCGCAGTTAGGAACCTCTGACTCCCATCCAGATGTCTCCGGTTTCCTTCATAACGAGCATACATCACTGAGAATTAAGTCCTTTTCCTCTGATAATGAGAGCTCGTCCTCTTTGTGTGAGTCTCCTCATTCTTACAAGTTTATAATGCTTTTATTTCATAAACATCAGCAGCTTCTAATAAAGGTTTCCAGGAATCTCTGCGGGTTGTAACATAAAGTACTTAAAGTAACCTTTCACCTACATAAATCCGCATAGATTACCCAGACAGTCGTATTAGATGAAGTTAATGGGATCTGACCCTTCACATACGATGCTGTTTTTGTAGTGAAGCCAACCACATTAGACTCTAATATTTAAAAAAGAACATCAAAGCATTTACTCTGATGGAAGTTGGATTAAAGGAATATAAAATACTGTAAAGTCTTAAGGTGAGAAAATATTTAATCCTGTCTGGAACGCAAACCCTTCTGGGAAAACATTTTCCCGTCATCGACCTTATCCAGCTGCAGGATCGAGAAGATGGGCCGGGGTTACTGACCTGAGTGCCAGAAGGAAAGGGAAAGAAAAGAGAAATGGCACGAGAGAAGAGGAAAATTCCCATTTCAGATTCATTAATAACTGCTGAAGTATTTATAAAACTCCCAGGAGAGGAGGTCTGGGAAGATAAGAGCCCAGAAATATGAGTCGATCACATGGAAATGAAGCCGTTATCATTTACTTTCCTACGACAAGAGGTCAACAGGTCAAATGAATTAGAGAGACGAAATATGTATATACTTTATACACACATGCCTCTGGGTGTGTGTGTGTGTGTCTGTCTGTGTGTGTGTGTGTGTGTGCATGTGTGTGCAAGTGTTTTCAAACCGGATGTCCTCTCTAGACTTTATACAGCTGGGAGATTTGCTCTGAGCCTAAACGTCATGCCATTACTCACCTGTTGAAAAATAGAGACATTTTCTAATTATCCTCTGTGCATGTGTATGCGTGTGTGTGTGTGTGTGTGTGTGTGTGTGTGTGCTTGTGCATGTTTGTGTTTGCTTGCTGTGTGCAGACTGAGCACACGTCTGGCGGGTTTTGTGGAATTTCTGATTTCATCTCATTGTTTGTGTCCGTGTGTCCTCTACTGATGTGAATATAAATACATGATTCAAATGTGTGGGCTTGTTTGTTTGTGTGTGTATGTGTGTGTGTGTGGCTGCAGTCACGTTAGGGGTAATCGGCTTCCTTATAGGGACGAAATACATGTTGATGTGAATTAAATCTATTTTAGGGTGAGGACAGTCAGGGAAGTAGCGGTTATTGACAGGGTTCGGGAAAATCTACAGAAAATCTACAATCCTTTAAAGTGATGAAACACAAAAGGTGTGTCTGGCATTTGTGTGTGTGTGTGTGCGTGTTTGCATGTGTGTGTTGGGAGCTTTATCCTCATTATAGCCAACCATAGCAGGCTCTGTTAGTCTTATCAGCGCCATTATCAACAAGCTTGAAATCACTCTTTTCCTTTATCCCTCAGCATTCCTCAAGGAGTCTGCTCCTTTCATTTCTTACACACCAAAAGCAGTCACTCAAACGTGACTAAATACTTCACACACACACAAACATACAGGGTGTAACAACTGTGGGAGAAGGGAAATGGGGGCGATAAGCCCGCTGCTATCTACCCAGATCTGAAAGTCTGAATCTAAGTGCTGTGTGACAGTAACTATGCTGTACAGAATCCATGACTACATGGATAAATCTACACAAAAAACAGTAATAACCTGGTATTTTTAATACAATAACTTTAGATCCTTGATGTGTTATCTTGTGGCATCATGTCGTTCCTCTGTTATTGTTTCTAGATCGTACCCATTGTACTGTAAAGTGCGTTTCGACCTCTGCAGCTATTTTTGTCTGTTTTGGGAAACTTCCCGCCACAATACTATCCAGCAGCGGAACAATAATGCAGACTCCGACACTGCCAGGCAAAAACACAGCCGGGCAAGTGGGCTCCAGTCTCCATCAACAGCTACCACTCATGGGACATGTAACTCAGTGAGAGGGGAAGTCTTTGTAGTGCTTTCTTTACAGCAGAGCGAGTCAATCGGCCCATTTTTCATCAGGCCAGATCAAAGACGGCCTTCGCTGCCGTCCCGTGAGGCTGCTCGAGTATTGATTTGAACAAACCAGAGCCACTAAATTTGGCCCGGCCAGCCGTGAATAATTTCCTCCACTTTTTGTTTATGAGACGGATCATCAAAATTTATTGTGCCCATGAAAAGCTGACACTAAAAACAGCTTGTGAAATGTGACATTACTAATTACACATGATATATAACATGATTATTTCATTAGAAGCATATAATCATACATAATAAATGGATGACGCACAGGCCTCATTATGTTAGTCCTAGTGAGACACTTTTCCAGACGTGGAATTAAAACACAGTTTTAAAACACTTTCTGAAGTTGATATTTGCTCCTTTGTGGCAGAAATTCCTGCTTTTGGAAAACACACATATGGGGTCTACATTAAGAGGCAGCGTCATGCTGCATTAGCATATAATTTATAGACCTGCTGTAAATCAAATTTTGCACGGCTCCGAACTGGCTGACTCCAAACTAAATTGTCATTGGGAATATTTTCCACCGAGTGACCTGTGTCTGCCCCGGAGTCCCGCCCATCCACCAGCGCAGCCATCCTGTCCAGCCGTGTTCTGTCCGCTCTTATCCAGAGTCAATAGAGCAGAAATAGCACAGGTTCCTACTCCTTTCCAGCAGCTCAAAATGCCCTTGACGTCACCGGCTGCTGGGGGGCAAAATTGCTCCTCTGCGATTTCAGTTTATTTGCTCTGGACGGGGCTGCGGGCTGGGACCGGGGCTGACCACAGAGTCTGTCTACTGCAGGTCCACTGAGACAGAACTGGACTGAGTAGTGCTGGACCAAAGACAGATAAATGAGCCAAAGCTATTGGACACACATCAACACCACTCCCTCTCAGTGTACACGCAGGTGAAATAATGTGAAAACAAACATTAGCACACCAGGGCTGGACAGTAAAAGGGGCTTTTTGACCGCAGCCGCCTCTGTTCATTTCATGAGGTAAAGGAGGCGGAGGAGAGTCAGAAAGAAGGTGTAATAGTTGCCAGGTTAGCATGAGATGAGTGGCATTTTAATTTTTCTTTGTGGCATTTTTAATGCTTTATTCCAACAGTGACAGCGAGAATAGAAGTAACAGATAAAGACATGAAGCAAAGGGACAAAAGTTTGCTACATTTGTTGCATTAGTTTTATTTAAATATTAGTTACAGTAAGAACTGTGCTGGTATATTGTATAGCAGGAACTGGGGGAGACTGAAACTCACATAACGGTTTGGATATATAGTAACTACTTCACAGATCGGCCTCTGTTCCATATTATTTTCCCTCACAACCGCGATGTCGCACTTTCCGTTGTTTTTCGCTACCAGTGTAGGTAGATAGAGGTAGGTTATTGATATAAACATTCTTAAAAATCTACGTTTGAAATTTCATTTATGTACATAGAGATTTACATGTCTAATTATAACACGAAAGTACCTCTGATGAGAACACAGGCGACGATCTTAAAAAGTGCATCTGTATTTTCTCTGTAAGGTATTTTATTCTGAAGGATATAAGTACGGTGCGGCCCGGTTGTGTTGATAATGTTGATATTTATTTGGCTTACCCAGAAACATCCAATTTCACAGCGACGAGAAGATTGTGACTCGTGTGTAATTCACTGGCATTAGCACCTTTTTGCAGACTCTGGTAAACTGTAGGCCAATGTACACAGTTAACACTATATCAAGTTTGAAAGATAAGAGGCTAGACTCTAGTTTTGCACCACTTAATTAATTGTAAAGATATAATGATCATTTATATTGGAAGTTAATGTGAAATTTTGATATAATGTTAGCCAAAAGCTGATGGACTCGAGGCAAAGTGACGATGAATGCACACATTTAGTAAGCAGAAGCAAAACAGTGACCAACACATACACTCATGGCTGCGATGGTGGGAACATTTTTTCATCTAAAGAGGAGTGACTAACCCCAACACTATCTCTTGCTAGCCACAGTCAGTGAGCCTGAGGCACCCACAAACACAAGCTACACACACACACGCGCCCGCACACGCACACACACCCCTGACACGCGAACACAGACGAGTTTCCCATGACTCGGTCCCGCGAGGCCCGTTTACCCGTTACTGGTTAACTTTCACTGCCTTCATAATCACAGTTCATCAGCAGTCTTCTCACTGAATCACACAGTAAATCTACTGACTCATGGACTCAGTTGCACAAACTCTCAAACCGCAATTCACAACTGAGCACAAAGAACACTGAAGGTTACACCAGGGACACTCCGTCTCTTTCAGGCCAAACCCAATATTGAAGAAACATCCTGATCATTTATCAAAATTACTGAATATCTCGGAGGATAATTAGCCTCTGAAATATGAACAATTTTGTTTTTTGGTCGGTGCACTAACAATTCTGCTGGACTGTTTCCTGTTTAAATTTCCTCAGTGACCTGTTTGCTAAAGATGCACTGACAAGTTAAGTACAAATAAATATATTGTAGCTGATTAAAATGCTTCAGTTCCACTTTCAGTTTTTATATCCAACACATAGTGGCTAGGATTATTTTTAAGCCTGTTGTCAGTAATATCATTTCTTATGAATTATGCCCTTAATTTGACAAATTCAGCCCAACTCCCCACTCACTGAAGGGTATCTGGCAGCAGAAACACACACACAAACAGAGATTTACGAGTGTTTCCCTTGCGACTACCTGCCGGCCCAGCAGTCTCCCCATTCCTGCAACATGGAGCGTGTTTATTCTCCCCTCCGCCAGGCTTTGTGTACACAGCTGGGGAGTCCATTTTCATTTTCACTCTGTCCCTCCCTTGTTCTTCCCCTCCATCCTTCCCTCTCGCTCTCCCTCTCCACCTTGCTCCACTCCTCATCAGGAAATGTCCACGATCACTCTACAAAGAAAGTCTTTTCTGTCAGTCCTGTGGGGATGTCGGGGGAATGAGGGGGAGGGTATTTATTGCCAGATGTCTCCCTCTGACAAACTCAACCCCCAAAATGCTGTATTTTTCAAGAAAACAAGACGGAAGAGCTTCAAGGAGAAATATGTTTAGGGGTGGAGAAGGCTAGAAAAGTTATAGAATTTAATGTTGTAGCATCGGTTAAAAATGTAGGGAAGAAAACAAGAAAGAAAATTATGATCAGGAGTAGGGATAAGAAAGTACTTGAGGAAAACAGAGGATTTGTAATTATGGCTGTTTTTTACATAGGTAGGAAAAGGAATGCAGAAAAAATGAGATCAATGAGGTGAGTTAAATTACAGGCCGGGAACTTTCCTCTCCCTCAGTGTCGGTAACAGCGGGGGGAGGAGGGGGGAGGTGGAAGGTGAGGGTCACAGAAAGGTGAGTTTAGTGACAGAAAGTGTGAGAGACTGTGGGAAGCTTCCTCTTCTTCTCCGAAAAGGTGAACTGAGGTGAAGAGAAATTAAGCGCAGCCATCAATTCAGGTATTTTTTCCATCTGCCATGGGACTGTACCACCTACTTCCAACACATGCCATCACTTCCCACCACACACATACCTCAGGCTTCTGTTCAAAGCTCAGGAGACGAACACCCACTGTCTGTCTGAGCGAACTGTATGAAGTCATCCGCGTTAGAGGAGCCTGAGCACTGAAGTAATCAACTAACACAGTTTGTCTGGACTGATAGGAGCAACGCCCAAGACTGCATGGCCTCATCAAAGCCTTCCTGGTCCGATATCTGCCCAGAATTTGAGTATGTGTGGAGGGAGTATTGATAAAAGCAGGAATGGTTGACTTCCAAGCTTGATGAACGTTATTTTAGCCAAGGGAGACACAATTTGTAGAGTTTCACTGAACAATAAATTACAGTTTTTTACAACTCAAGTTTTATTTTCCTACAGTAGGAACTGTAATTATTAGGGATGGCACAATACCACTTTTTTAGGTCCGATACGGATACAGAAACCTGAAGTATCTGTTGATCCTGACACCAGTCAAATTCCTTCTTTGTCACTTTCAGTAAAAGTAACTGTTGTTTAAAATGTAACGCAGCAAGTGCATGAAAAACTCAACCCTGTACAAACCCAAAGAGCGTTTTGGTGGAGTAATTGCAGAGTGATGCTATGTATAAATGGTTACCACAGTTCAGGCGACTTACATAGACTACAGTGTAGGTGTAGACTCTGTCTAGAGTCTAAATACAAACTATAAATCAAGCTTAGCAGGATGCAGAATTCAAGCAGTCACACAAGCTGTAGACCAATGCTCACTTTTTCCATACAGATCCAATTTTTGGAAGTGAGAAAGCTCACAGAAAATTTATGTTATGATGCCTCACTGCAGAGAATAATTAAGTACACGTTAATAGTAGGTTGGTCTGCAAAATTAGATATTAATAGCAAGCAGGGACCAGAACCAGTAAGCCCCCATCACATCTATACACACTGAACTGATGGAAGACAGAGGAGGATCATGACGCACTGAATCAACACAGAAACCAGGATGAGCACTCACCTCTCTCGCACTGCGGGCCAGTGAAACCGTAGACACAGGCACATCTGTTGGGCCCGATGCAGCGCCCACCGTTCTGGCAGCCGTTCTCACACACAGCTACAGCGGACAGATGAAAAAGAGGGTGATTCACAGGGAATTACGCACTAAGCACTCGCTCTCTCACACACACACGAAACAGATTTTTTCATAAAGCCTCAAATGACTTCACCTTTTAATCACTTGCATCACCAACACATAAACACATAGTGTGTTGTATATTTGTATTGCAAACATATGTGAGGATTTTTAACGATGACATCAGTTTTTTGGCTAATAATACAGACTTTCTTCTCTTCACGCTTTACTTTTAATGTTTCTGTAACCCAACTTAACCCTAATGCAAGCCTTAAAGGGGCAGTTCACCCCAAAACCAAAAATGTATATCTTTCCTCTTACCCGTAGTGCTACTTATTAATCTTGCTTGTTTTGGTGTGAGTTGCCGAATACACTTGAGAAACTCAACAGCAATAGTTGTGTTTCCATTAAAATTGAAGCAAGTTTTGATGAGAAACTTTGAAATGTAGCATTAAAGAAAATATGAACTAGGGACGTTTGGAGCGTTTGGAGTGTTACTGTCATCGGTTGATGGTGGTGTAATGTATTGCTGTAGGCTAATCCGTCAGTAAATAGTAGAAGAAGTAGAGATTGCACATTGAGAACAAACAACAATTAAAAAGTGGTTGCTAATCGGATGAACATGGAGAAAACGGAGAGAATCAACAGGGCAACGTACAGCTGTTCTTTCATGTCTTGACCAGCAGAGCGGAAACACATGATCAGTCATGTGAGATAAATGTTGGATATGTCAGAACTCAGAGCGTTTCTATCTCCCATTTAGCACGTAACTATTTTTCGAAAAAGACAAAAAACACCTCAAACCAGCATTAAAACTTTTATGAGTATTTTACGAAAGTTTTTATCAAATCTTGAGTTTCCATCAAGCTCTACTCATGCAAATCTTCATGACTAATGTGTCTTTGCAGAAATCATGACCTGGTTACTCAAGATAATCTACAGGCTGGTTTTTATGTAGGATCTACTTTCTTTCTAGTATAGTTGACTTTGGCCATAATTGCGCAGCAACTCACACCAAAACCGTCTCGGTCAATGAATAGCACGACAGGTAAGAGGGAATATATGCATTTAGGGTTGAACATGAATGTGGTCTGAGCAGTCTGATCCCAACACGTCCTCACACATGTTAATGCCAGGTGTGAACAGGGCCGAGCAGGTGACGCTGAGCAACGACCCCCACACACTCATTCACACCCAGGTGTGCTGACTGTGCAGCAGATTTCACTCACGCTGTCCACAGTGGCTGCCGGTGAAGCCCTTCGTACAGGAGCACGAGTCCTCGGAACAGCTGCCTCCATTCATACACCTGACGTTACAGGACTGAACTGTAGGAGAGAGAGAGAGGGGTGACGGGTCAAAAAGGCACAAAGAAAGACAAGTGTGAACAGATACACAGGCCTGCACATCTCCCAGTTTATCAAATGACATGAACTACAACATTACCACAAGATGAGGTTTCATTTCAAGATGAAATGTGCTTTGAGTCATGACTACTTATTAAAAAGGGTTTTATTCCAACCAAAGTTTTAGGAAATTAAATGGGAGACCGAATCGATCGAGTGGTTAGATTACTTCTTCATATTATTACACAGTTAAAACTCACATTAAGAGCTGTTTCCACACACAAGCGAATTAAATAACCACGGTCACTTTAACACATTAAGAGGCTTTTTCCACTCCAGTTGGGTTTGCACGACGCTGGTGTTTCTTTAGCAGCTTTAGATGAACAGACAAGGCTCAAAGGCCCCGGGGCCACAAAACCAAAGCTAATCAAGCAGACTGGGGGTAGGCAGTAAGTCGAGCCAGCTGTATGCTACAGTCAGTCAGTCAGTCAGTCAGGAATTTGCTGAGAGGAGAGGGAAGCTGGATGAGGGGGGGAGAAGTACGGTACAATGGCAAAAAAAAAAAATCCAAACAGGATGCACTTAGGAGTGAATGTAGGAGAAAAAAAAGGGGGTAAAGTGGTTAAACAAACCAGTACAGGTGTTAAGGTGTGAAGCAGGAGCCTCCTGGCTGGCAGACTGCGACACCAGACTGTGAGAAAGCCAATCTGACATTCTCAAACACGTCGCAGCAGCTTTCATAAGGGAAACTAATTGGTCTTCCTGGCAGACAGGCAGCTTTCTGCTGAGCCAGCCTTTTACAGAACACAAGCGGAGCGAAGACATCCACAATGCTGGATGCTCGAGAGCTGTATGCTCCTAATGTTTCCTTGCATCCTCTTTCTTCTTTCATCCTGGCTCAAGAGGATATTTTATTGTCCTTTCGTCTCCCTGTGTCTTCGTTTCTCTTCCTTCCTCCACGGTTCCCTCAGCGCCTTTCATGCTCTTCTGTCTATATCTTAATCGCAAGTTCAACATTAATTTCCTCCCTCTCTCTCCCTCTCCATCTGTCTGTTTATGTCTCCTTCTCTCTTTAACATTTCTGGCATGCGGAGCTGTGCAGCAGAGGGGAAATGACTGAGCTTCCTCGTAGCTGAGTTTGTCTAATGAGACTTTCTGAGTTTGCACACTTGCCAACAGGAGGCATTTCAGCCACTGTAATCCACCCACTTATTCTGACTGTACCCAAACACACTAAATATGACTTGTGTGAGTCATGATGAGTGAATATACTCTTAGGTAGCTTTTCATTGTGATCACCCACGCCTTCCTTACCGGCAGATTACACAGGACAGACATGAGTCAAAGCACAACAGCATGAATCTTGGATGTTGGGGTGTACTTTCAGTAAATGCAAAGGCAGAGGTGTAATTCACTGAGATTTTCAACAGAGCTTTAATTCGCTCAATATTTTCACTGCATCTTTAAGTCTTGAAGGAATTTCAGTTAACTTTCTCATGTGCAACACTTGGCAGGCTCCGCGTACACATTTGGCAGAAAGAACTTTTTGTCTGGATTGTGTCTCATAGCTGCATATGGTGATAAATTAAAGCAAATAGTTTGGGACTCTGGGGCAGGCTGTGTTTGTAGGTCAGTGTACTAGTGCGCTGTCTCTCTCTTTCTCTCCATTCTTCTCATTCACTCCTACGGGGTCAGACCTTCCACTCAGGTTTCAACCTCAGCTTAAGACATGAGGTTAACGCCGTACTGACTCTCTTTCTTCCTTTAAGGCCAACAATAGAAGCAGTGATGTGAGTCTAAATAATGATAGCAGTGAGTGATTTTTTAGTTTTCTCTGCCATGGAACGAACGGGGGAACAAATCGTTCAAGTGTGCTGAATTGCAGTGTTAGTGCTGATTCCACAACAGCGTAATATTGGCGTCCATTCACATCTCCCCCACAACATTGGGGGAGATGGTATCGCTGTATAACAGAGCAGCAGCAGTATGTGTACAATAAGCGACGGCAGCGGTGAGTGCATTCAAAACAATAATGGCGGGACAGCTGCACGTCATGCTGTTTCTCACTGTACAGATTCAAGCAAATTAGTTCTCATTTTGCTGAACATGATTCAATTACTGTCGAACTCAGATGAGAGGCGTGTTTCTGATGATACGGTCCACTTCCCTTATTATTACCCGGGTGTGGCTCGCACAAATAACGTACAACACATGTGTTTCCATTTTGCAGATTTCACATTTATCCTGCCTCGAACAGTCTCACCATTTTAACGCCTCTGTTCCGACCTCCATAGGCGTTACAGAGCCGGGATCACCTGGTCCCGTCACAAAGGCGTAAATATTACGGCTTGGAAGGTCAGTCTGAAAGGGGCTACAGTTACGTGTAAGCTCCTTGCATAGCTGCGTTACTTTCTACGTCACCAACGTAACTACCTCAGTTGCGGTGAACCATTTATTTGACCTTATCTTCTCCTAATTGTAACCCTGCAGTTCTTTTCCCTAAATTTAACTTAACTTTTGTTGCCCAAAAGTAAGCAAAATGCGACCATTTCACAGTATTATCCACTTGTTTAAAATTGCTACATTTTTGTTTAGACATAAGATGTGTTGATTTCAAGCCACCAGTAGGTGAGTAATAATTACCTTAATACATGCATTCCTTACGTAAAATAATAGATGCATTCATTTAAAACAATGTAACTGTCACTGCCCGAATACTTTACGTTGGCATGGATGTTGAGCCGACATCTACTCGAGGACAGCTCAGCTCAGAGTGAAAAGTTTCTCATAATAACAAACATGACGGTGGAGATGGTCGTAATAATGTCCCTCTTAAGGCAAAAGTTGAGGCAGCGTTGTAGCCGTGAGAGTCCGTGAAGTAAATTAAGTAAATAATTAGCTAATACTCCCTGAAAAAAGTTTGTTTAAAATGTATTTCTTGCTACACAAATACAGATGAAACGACCACAGTTCGGTCAGATGGTTCTGTTGGTTTATGCATCTAATGTTGAGCATATGTGGTCGCTTAGAGTGTAGGAACAAACAATGCGCTCATAGGCTTTGGAATACTTGTTGTTCTAAATAGGTCAAGAACATATGGGACGAGATTTTGGCTGCATGGGGCTGGCGGGTCGGAGAGGCTGCAGTGAGAAACTCTCTGCCCTCAGGAACAGGATGGTGGGACAGGTGCTGGAGAGATGGAGACACACTGGAGGTGCCATGTGTACCAGGTGTCATGTGTTTTTTCTGCAATGGGAACTAGACGGGAGGAGGAAGCAAACAAGCCCGTTTGGAGACAGAAGGAGATGATCTCACTGGTTAGCCTCGCCTCTCGCTCCCCCTCCTCGCGGCACTTCATCCCTCACAGGTGGAGAAAGATGGTTTGCTCCAGTGACCCGTGCCTGGAAAGCTGCACGTGCAGAGCGACAGGGTAGGGGGATGTGCATATGAACTTGTGTGTGTGTGTGTCTTCCAGACGTTGAGCAAAAGGAGTTGGGTGTAGCTCTGCGGCACCACAATGCACCTCTGTACTCTGGTAGTGTCGTCGGTGAGCTGCTCACATCTGGGTGTTTTTTACGAGAGCCTGCGAAACACAGGAAGTCCAGGCTTGTGTGTTGAGTGTGTGCGTGTGTGTGTCTGATGGAAAACTGAGGAGCTTATAGCTGTGTTTTGTCCTCATTTACAAACACCCAAGAGACCAGTGACAAGTCGGTCTCAGTTTCAGGTTTTCAGTCTCAGGACGTGTCGTGAAACATATTTTCATGAATGGGTTTGTTGCAAGTTGAGAGTGAAATACAAGGATGTCTTTCCATTCTAGGAAATTCACAGTCCTCCAACTTAATATCTCAGACACATCATCAACTTTCGTGTTAAATTAAACCCACGTATTTGCTTACAGACATCATGCCTGCAGAGCTCTACTCTGCGGTCAGGATGGCCTACGTTTAGGGGGCATGGCTTCTAATTAGGAAGGCCTCTCTCTGCGTTCCCAGGAGTCACTGGTGCTCCTCGTCCAGAGCCAATGGAAGCCTGTCAGTCTTAGGACAGCTGTTTCTCAGCATTAGGGCAAGAACGTCCGCGGTAATGAATTCGTAATTATGGTTCGGAAGGGAGTGCAAGGTTATAAAGATGACCCTCTAGGATCCTCGGCACAGCTGCTCGGCCCTGAACTGTCAGTGTGTTTATTACAAGGGTGACTTACAGCGTGAACCCTTGTTGTCTGGGAACTGACATATAACTGCAGGTTATTATGCCGTTAAGAGGCACTCTTTGCTTGGCTTTTTTTCTGTTATATTTCTGGGGCAACTAAAGAAATGATTTAACCTTGTTGAATGAATAAACTGAGTTTCTCCCCAAAGAAACATTCATTCTTGGAAATGAGTCATTCGGCGTGAAATGACTAATCGACTACAGGAATCTTAGTCGACAATGACCAACAGGACTAATTAGCAGACTTAGACGGGGTGGCCCTAAAAATTTCGAAATGTCTGCCAGGCTTTCCACAGAAACACACGCTCGTCTTGTTCATTGGCAAACAGCGGAGATTCCAGGAAGACTCATAAAAGAAATCATAGAGAACCATCTGTGTGGAACCAACAATAAGCACAGACACGTGGATTACATGTAGAAAATCACAAATGTGTTACTGATTTATTCAAACCTCTGCATTCCGAAGGCAAGATGTGAGACATAAAGATGCTATCTATAACCCAGAGAACCAGGGTGCTAGAATCAGGCTGTGTAATTAAGGCAGAGGAAATTGGCGTTTCCAAACGGATCTCCATAGGACTGCAATTTGTTTCCAACTGCACTGAATTATCCTGTTAAATGGTGGACTCTCTCCAAAAGCTGAATTTGGGAGTCAGCACGTTTTGGGAAGACAAGATCTACGATGAGGAGTGTTTGCCTTTTCTTGGCGTGGACTAAAGCCTCCGAGACAGATAATGTTGTGAAAACAGTTTTCAACTTAATAATTTGTTAAATGCGCCTCAGACGGCGAGTATTTCTCTGTGGGAATTCAAATCAAAACAAAGCTTCATTATTAAATATTAATGGAGCGGAGACATTTGGAAACATCTCACCCAAATATAATAAACACCGTGGAATTCGGGAGTAGGTGCATGCAGGACAGTGAGGAAATGAAAAGTTACTTTTTATAGTTTAGTGGAATTATAGCTTCTGCTTGCATTTAGAGAAGAGACAGCTAAATGAGGTGGACTTCATGGTGACTCAGGGTCACTCCGCGGGATTCATTGATGGGTGTATGTTTATCTCAGGCCATAAAGCTGTTTGACCTCTGACCTTCATGAAAGCAGCAAGACAGTCCGGAGGAGGATCTTTCACAGTCAAACACTCCTACGTTGCACTCAAACACACTTCCCATGTACTAATCATAGAACGATAAAGCTGTCTCTGATTATTCAGATCGTACTGTATCTCAGTAGCTTTCTTCCCTGCCTCCCCACCGCCTGTAAACCTGTAGAAAAGCCCCATAAATCCCTGCTGAGGAAAGCTGAGAATCACAGAGTGTGACGATCAGTTCGGTCCAGCTCTGCTAAGCTTTCACTCTAATTTATCACTTCACTTTCGAGCGCCATTTCTGCCCCTGAGGAACATGACTTCATCGCTCTTGCCAAAGCACTGACTCTGCAGGAGATCTGTGCATATCCTGCCATACAGGTCAGAGGCTGTTTTTCCTCCACCCCGCCCTCCGTGCCCTTCCTCTAAGGGTCGTCCTTGCTTATGGCTGGAACAGATCCTGTTTTACACCTCTGGGTCACAGCTAACCGATGCTCACTGTGTTAGTTTGTGTGTGCAAGTATGTTTTTGTCCGTCTGTTAGTATAAGAAAATGAGTGTCTGTATATCCGTCAGTGTGTGCAGTTGTGTGAGTGAAAATGTGTGTGTTAGCGGGTTAAAGGAATGCGAGCATGTGTAAAGGGTCTGGCAGGGGCCAGGCGTGACTGACGAGCTGACTTTGGCCGATTAAAGCAGTGAAGCTGAACACATTGCACGCTACTTAATACACACATCGACACATACTTTGCATGCTCCCAAAGTGCTGCTTAACAACAATGTTTTGTGCATGTCCGGCACATATTAACTTCATATTTAAACCCTGCACACAGTGCACTAATCTCACTAAGACAAATGTGATTTCACACACTCTGCATGTGTAGTAAAACACCTCGCTCTGCTCCAAACACACACACACACACATCCTGAGTGGTCTGTAACTAAGCCCAGCAGACTGAGCTGGGGCAGCCAGACTCCCTACTTTAATCCTGACAAACCCTGTGACCTGCAGGCTGTAGAGCGGGCCTGGGACTCCATACACTAATATTACACTGGCTACAGTACTATGCTGGCTCCCGTGAGAGAAGGGTGGAACCATTACATTTGGAAAATAGTCGAGCAATTGGATGAGCAGGAACTGAAACTGCTCAGTGTAACATCCAAAATCATTTCATCAGTCGTTTGGTCCACTTAGCCGGATCACACAGTAAAGTGAAGTCAGGCTTAAAGTCATTTAGAAGAATGATAGGAATATACTATTTCTATGCTTATGATCTATTGGATAATTTTGAAAACCCTTGTGTACAGTAAGAAATAGGATAAAGTGACCAATAGAGCAAATGCTCTGCAGCGAAAAGCTTCAATCTGGGAACGCAGTTAAAGGAAAGCCGGTTTAATCTCTTTGCAATCCTGCTGCTCCAGTTGTCTTCAGGATTCAAACATTGGACTTACATCGATGGAAAATAGAGACGGAACGCAATTAAGTCCCTCCCACACCAGAGGGAAAAAAATATTCCTCATTCCCATTGACTTTAGATTGCGCAAATATGCCTCCTTGTCAATTCTAGAAAAATAGAAAATAACAGAAAAATGACTCCAAGCTGCTCTGTGGTGAGATGCACCAACAAGAGGTTAAAGGAAGTTGTTCTACTGTGGAATGTGGATCGATCAGAAAGTTATGCAGAATTATGTTTGTAAGTGCCGTTGCAAGTTAAAACAAAGCACATTTTGTTTTTGTTGGGGAAGTGACCGTAAGTCTCTTCTGATAAATGGTTGTGTGTGATGAGTGGCGCTGTTACTGACCTCCTCCTCCGGCTCCACAGCTGGAAGAGAGCTGGCCATTTGAACAGGTACACATGTTGGGTCTGGAACAGAAGCCATCGCCACAGGAGTTCCTGCAAATTGCTGGAGAGACAAAGAGGAGAGTGAATTTGATTGGTTCATTCATTTCCATGTCTTTATCTCATGCCTATTTGAGGATTTAAGGATGGAGGAACTTACGGACAATACACTGGTTCCCTCCCGGCAGAGTCTTCCAGCCCGGACAGCAGTATGAATGGAAGCGGGAGCCACACACATTGGGCCTGAAAAGAAAGAACAAACAAACTCACTACTCACCCAGACCTCCCAAACATATTTTAGTTAAACCCCTAAACAAATAGACACAGATAAGAGTGATTTTCATGAGCTGCCCAAGACCTGCATGGCCTCAGCTTTTTGAGTAAACAAAACAAACTTTGATACAAAGCCTCCCTGAGAGATGGATGGAGGTATTTTCAGAGCGGGAGGCGGAGAGGAAGGAAATGCGAGGGGCCTACAGCGTGAAGAGCAGCATTTTGTTTTTATTCGAGGCTGAATTTAAACTCGGAAAGGACAGGATGTATAAAGTCTTCCTTTCTCGCAAATTCCATGCCTGGCTGTCCTGTTCTCTGGCAAATATCCAGTCCTGCTCCCCACCGCTGCCCGCCCCTCTCACTCAGCTCGGGTTCTTACTGGTGCAGAGCCTGCGTTGACCTTTGACCCTGTCCGACAGATGTAAGAGTCATCACAGCTTATGGAGCACTTGATTAGCATGACAGGTTAACCACAAAGATTTCCTCTGAGGAGATGGCTAAACCACATCTAGAGATGACTGGCCTCTGCTCACACAAACACACACACACACACACACACACACACACAAACAGGCAGCAGGACTGAGGTCTGCAGCTGCTTCACAAACTAATGCAAAGAACACTTTGGTTTTTATCTTCCGTGAATAATTACACACCTACTTTTAACCCGGTTTATTTAGAAACTGAGTAAAAGTCCCAACGTCCATCAATCCCAAAACCAAAATCCATACACTATAAAGAAGTGTGCGTGAGTCAGTGTGTGCACTCGGGTGAAACACCCCAGGACGCTGCATAAAGCTGTTTAACAAGCTGAAAGGATTCCAACTGTGTGGTGGTACTAATGATATCCTTAGTGACCTTCCAAAGCGTATAATGACGGGTGTATCTGTGGTCATCTGTGTCAGCGGTTGGTTGGTTGTTTGCATTTGCCGATGGCATGACTAGGAATTGAGGGACCACAGCTTGGTACACTGGGATAACTCCTGATCCAGACGCTCATGGTAAAGTCATTTGCCACAGGAATCACATCTCCTTAGGCCAGACGATATCTGCCCCCAGGACATAATTTACGACTGTTTAAAGTAACGCTAGATTACCCAGTGTGCTTTAAACAAGACCAAGGAAAAGTAACGTAAGACTAAAACCAGGGATTTTGTATCCATAAAGTTAAGACATAGATTTAAAGAAGACATAATCTTTCAAGGTGCCATACGAAAAACGAGTCTGGGCCGGGAAGTCACAGGCAAACATGGAGGTTAAAGTTGGTTACACTCCCAAACAGATGTGTAAATGGCATGCAACATGTTATAGTTTTGCACTCCTTAATGCTTCACTGTGTGTGTGGATGAAACAACGACACACATGTTAATTCTTAATATAAAGTACCTGCGTTATGGATCCTACTGCAGTTCAGAACAAGACGATATGATTGGTCGGGGCTGTGCACCGCGTCCTCCAAAAGTGTTTTCTCAACTGGCTGGTTAGCTCAGGTTGGAAGGTTAAGTGAGTTTTAAATGCAGGACTTTCACTTGTAGTGGAGTAATTTCACAGTGTGGGATTAGTTCTTTGACTTAAGTAAGGGATCTGAATACTTCTTTCCCTTAATGCAACTCAATAGCCTGTTTCATTAGACCTTTACTGCCTGTTAAATACCCTCATCCTTCATGCTTCATGTGCCCACTTTAGATCACAGACTTTAAATGCATCTGTCAAACATTCAAAGTCTCAACCCTGATAACGTCATCAAAACCTCATCACAAGTAAACAGACTTTTATGTATAAATGTTTCATGGCCAACAGAAATACTCAGTCTTTGGTTGGATCTACAGTCTAAAACTGGAGATTTTAAGACCAGAGCTGGAGTTTCAGCCCTCATGAACATCTCAAGTTTCTCCTGCGTGAAACAAATGACCTTCCTCTCCTCCTCACCAGACGGTATCCGTAGTAACCCCGGGGCTGTCACCAGGGAGATGACAGCTGGGGTTTGAATCTCTGATGGATGGAGAGCTGAGCACACCTCCAACCACATTACCAGATGGCACAGGGACACAGAGGGACAGACAAACAGGTGGCAAGCAGACGAGAGATATTTACATAGGTAGAATTAGTGGTCGGAAAGGATAAAAATAAAACAGGAACAGGAGAGAAGACAGAAACTGAAACGTGAGGGTCGGTTTTTAGAGAGAAAGTGTGAAGGGAGTGAGCAGAATGGTGGTCAGGCGGAGGGAAGATACAGGATGGTGGGAAAGGAACAGCGGATCAGTGGGAGGGAAAGCAAAACAAGTTTATGTTGAGAAGAGGAGGAAGCGAGGAAGGAGGAGGAGTGGGGAGCGGAAAACAGAGATATGGAAACGAGGAGAGAGAGCAGCAAAAGCGAGACCCTCGGTGGGGGTTGAATTTCTGGGGCAAACACACAAACCAAACTGAGCGCCGAAAAAACGATAGAAATGCACGGAGCGAGACATAAGCATTCCAACACTTAATGAGCAGTGAACCCGACTTCTGCCCTGATCTAGTTCTCCGCAAAGCGTTGAAGATTTTCCACTGTTGCAGACCTAGGGGATGTCAATATATGAAGGATTATAGGGGTTTGACCCTGAGTTGCTCCAGTTTGTTATTCTTTCCCTCTCTCTCCCTCTCTCCCTCTCTGTCTTTCCTCCAGGTCAATGCCTGGTCTCCTATCACAGAGAGGAGGATTTAAAAGGATGAACTGAAGTAAAACAGAATGAAAGACAGCCATAAAAAAAGGAGTTTAAGCCCCAGGGGTTTTCCTCAATATTGAGATGTCCCACTGTTCTCAGGGCTCAATCTAAAGGAGATTAACTCTTCTGCGGCCATGTCACCGCCTTTTAAGTCGCCTACCGGCCCGTGGATCGCTCATTAACTGCCATTAATAGAAATAAAGGGGAAATGGCTGCCAGCTCCTCTAAGGGGAAATATGAAGAGTGAAAACGAAGGGATACTGTAGTCTGAGTTCAAAGGGAAGGCAGATTTTTTTCTGCCAAACAGCTATGTTGGCCTACAGTTTCACAATACATGACTCCAAGAACCTCAGTGAATAAGATTTTGTTTGAGTGTAAAATATTAGTCAATGAATGCATCAACAGGAAATGAATCTAAAATAAATTAGTTTCAAGTGAATATGCCAATTTTCTAATTTCTGCTTTTAAACAAAAACAATTATGGATTAATCATGAAAATAACAGATTTTTATGGATTATTATGAAAATAATAGTTCATTTCAGCTCATTTAAAAATATTCTTGTGGTTGTTCAGGTTTTTTTTGTTTTCCTTGGGTTTTATCCAGAGCTATAAAATAAGAAACAGCAACGTCAACAAGTCATGCAGCTGTAGCTTGAGGGTTGCCTTGCCATGCAAGAATCCACAGGGGTCAAAGGTCAATGCAGTTCAGAGCAGCCGGCCCCAGCTGACCTACAAGGAAGGGCTGCAGCGGGCAGGCATGGAGAATGGCTACGAACAGTCTGCTTCAGACGGACCAGAAGTTCACAGTTGCTAGGGCTCCGGGTCAGGTGTCCATGTCCGTGTATGTGTGTGTCAGTGAAATGGTCATAGGTCAAAGGTCAACTGCCTGGTATCTGACCTCCCTCAGGAAAACTCTTACGTACTGTTGCCTCTAGCAACACCTGGGCCTGTTGCTCTCCTATCAGATCTAGGAGTGAGGAGTTAAAGGGGTAGTTTGGAAGTGGAGTGGCATGAGGTATTTATCTACAGTCCATTGATACCTACAGTACCGGTAGTATATTGAAAAATCACCTCATTACAGATGGTGATTGAGCAAATGGAAATTTATAAGTGGTGGAAGATTTACTCAAAACTGTTGTAATGTAAAAGGTCAAATTACTCACTGTAAAATCCCAATCTGAAGAATATCTCTACCCATCAAATGCATGCATTTATATAATATATACATATAATATTTCAGTATGAAACATAGTGAAGTTAAAGTGAATGTATTATAAATTTGAGTAGATGGAAAAAGAGAGAGTGACAGTCAAGCCAGATGGATAATCTTGGCAGTATTGTCTTGCTGAACTCATTGTTGAATTTAAATTGAATTGAACTGAGAAACAGAGATAAAGAGGAAATGAGTGAGAGATTGTTGGCGGTGTAACAGAGACAGACACTCGCCTTCAGTAAATCACTCAATACTATTACTGTGTTGTGATGACCGTCATGATTGACAGACATACAGTTGTATAACTTCAGCTGTGGTCATCCACAAAAACCCCAGAGAGGATATTTATTCATTGTTCTTTTATAAAGACGCGTTGTTTCACTAAAAGTAATTGTAAATCAGCTTTGTACATAAATAAACTCAAGCAACGTCTTTATGAGCGTGAATGTAAAATGTTTTATTTGTTATGTGTATGTCAGTGTGGGCAGAGCTGTCAAATCCTGTAAGTAAACTAATGGCTAAATCTTTTCATACAGTCTGAAATTAGGTAGAAGCCACTTTATATACAGACCACATGCCAATCAGCTGCTCCAGATAATCCTTTCTTTACAGCTCAGTCTTAGCCTGCACATACAGTACGCATAAAATGCAGACACATAAAAACCTCAAATGGAACCTAATGCACATTAAACAGAAAGGGAAACTGGCAATTGTTCACTCGTCCCAAGTATAAATTCTTCTTTTTGTGGGGACTTTAATCCTTCCTCTGATCTCAAAATGCTCAGATACCGCAGGTTTGAGGTGCAGAGGTTTGTCCTCTGACTTCCATTCTCTTTCAAATTAGACATAAGCTAAGGCAGACTGTAAATAGAGGACCCCATCCAGGCCATCGTGGTGGTATTGACATTATCCTGGAAGGGACTTGAGTGGCTGAAAGTAATTCTCTGCTTTGGGGCTGACTGTCTGCCAAGTAAGCCAGCATCCAAGGCGTCTCTCCTGAGCAGAGCTGAGCCAAGCTGGGCTAAGTTAATAAGCTGGGTGGCTGCAAAAAAAAAACAACTTGGCTGGATCTTTCAACTCTTACATACAAGAGATCTTATTAAACTATAAATATGCAACTGTTTTAGTTGGTGGGGTGTATGAAAGCAAGAGAGAGAAGCAAAAACTGCCTCACACTTTCCTTCTCTCGTTCTACCAGACGGTCAATCACCAATCTAGTAACGCAGGCCAGCCAGCCAGCCAGCCTCAGGTCTGATCAGATACCGCCCTTGAGTGGACTGATGCCAGGCTGCAGTGTGCGGTGGGAGCCAATAAATCAGAGTCAGTGAGCATCAGACCCAGCGCTACCAGAGACAGACCAGGGGATATGGAGTTCTAGCCAGCAAATAAACACTGCACCCCAGCCCAAGGCCAGCATAATGACCATCATTAACCTAACCTCCGTCCGTCTCCCACACAGAGAATCTGTGAAACCCATACTGAGTCTCTGACAGTCAACTGTGATTGCTGCAACTCTCCGATGAAAGCATTAAAGTCTGGGTTTGCATGGATTTGTTGGGGTGAATGTGTTGTAGTAAATTCAACAGTTCCTTACTCATACTTACACATTACTTTCTCATCATGTGATGTCTTCACCCTGTGGCGTCTGTCCAGAGGTTAAAAGAAACTTGTTCCTGTGTAGATGACTAATTTTAACCGACTCCAGATTAACTGTAATCTTTTTTAGCCAACAACACTCAAACAGTGAATGAAAATAAAGTCAACACATTAGACTTATTTGCTTTGGCCAGTCCGCCACAGCACATGGGAGGCAATTTAAAGTTTCAAAGTAATTCAAGTGACAGTTACCAGACAACACCTAGAAATCCAATAGAAATAATCAAAAGCTCTCAAACATTTTGTAAAATTACTCTGGTTTGTGGCACACAGGCTGGCAGCGTTCAAAGAGAGCTCTTTAGTCCTGACACACCCTGAGTTTAGAGATGCTGTGTAATCTCATCACCAAAACTATCACTACATGAGCATTTCTTTCTGAACACAGCAGTGTTTGCAGAACTTAACAATGCAATGGAAAAAGTCTGCAGGCTTTCGTTACATGTTCTCATGAAATCACACGCAACTTGATGGGAATAATATGCTATTGTGCAAGGTCTGGATTCCCGACACTCTCCTCTGGCCGCTCGCTGTCTGTTAGTCAAACTGTGAATGTGAATTATTGTCCAGTCAGATCATATATTTAATGTTTTGGGTTCAACGCCAATGACCTCATCTGTGGTTCAGTGAACACTTGATGGGTCAGAGAGGATAACTGTCATGGCGGCTGTAAATAGTACAATGGACATTAAAGCGTTCACATCAGCCCTGGATTGATCATTTGTGTATCATTACCTTGAATTCTTGAAGAAAACCTTGTTTTTCTGTCATGCCTCACTGCAGACAGTGAAAGTTTGTAAATTGACGTCAAACTCAGGCCCTATTTTCTTCACTTTGTCAAGAGTTTTCTCTCTTTTTGGATTATTCGTTCTCATGAGTTTCGTTTTAAGAAGCTATTTGGTGCTAGATAATAGCAGTATAGTGATCAAACAAAATTACGCATTTTTGTAGGCCAACTTGGAAGTAGCATTGTCATGGGGTCTATGGAGAATTAGCCTATGGGATTTTTGCATTGGATTCCGAATCAAATAAGCTCCGTGGCAAACACGTGTTTCTGATGCTTACGTGTTTTGCTCAGAAGGATAATCTTCACAAATGAACTCCACTTTAATGATGTTTGAAGCGTTAATGCAGCCGACGAAAGTAAAAGCTAACCTTATTCTATCACAATTTACACCCCTGTTGCATGACTTCAATGTCAGTACCGTTAGCTTCAGATGCTCTCCGACAAGCTAACCAGCGGATTTGACAAGCTAGCAAATCCGTAGCCTAATAAATTGTTTGTTAACATAATTTACAATCTGTAAGAGTTTTCACGTGCACTGAAACACACAGAAACTAGAAGATGTTACCTGTTAAATGACGCCTCATATATGCGTTTTGGCTGTATAATTCTTCTGGTATATGGTTTGGCTCAAAAAAGTTGCTTTAACCCGGCCTGGGCAGGTGGGTTTGGAGAGGTTAAAGGGCTCACATGCTCACTTAAAGTCTGGTATAAAACATCTCCTTTAAAATATGTCTAATGCAGGGGGGATTTTCTTTATTTAACATGGAAAAATGCCTCCCATATTAACCAAAATGAGTGACAAGGCAGACAAATCTATTTCTATTACGCAGCCGGGGTTGTCACTGAATATGTTTTCAGAGAAAACACCAGTTCCAGGACTCACTGTGAGCTTTGCCCTGCTCTATTAATAAGCCACAATTTAATACAATTCACTGGGTTTAGATATTTTTCTCTATCTCTCTCACCATCGCTACCAATTACTTCTTCATCTCATCTCTCATTTCCTCACGTGCGCTCTTTCTTTCATACTTTCTCTGTTATTCTCTCTGCTTTGTCACCTACAGCAGTGAAACAAATGCCACTTTTCATACCCCCCTCGGGTGATACGAATACCTCATTTCCTGTGGCTTGGCACCGGGGGAACCATAAGCTGGGACAGATGGGAGTCTGATTGGAATAACTGATGCAGACACTGAAAACGGGCCCCAACAAAACATCCTTTGTTTTTCAAGAAGTGGCGAAATATACAGTGAAAACTCTTTGCTGCACTGACATACATCCCACACCCAGTCAGTCATGGTGTTGAGGTAACAAAGTGAGAAAGAAGGGATGGAGGGAGTAGGTCTCTGTAGTTCATTCCACTGGATACTCCCTACATACACACACCCTAATGAACAACACCTTTAAAAACATACATTTGCACCTTCACATATACCCACAAAGACATTGTCCTGCCTCAACTTAAAACACCGGGGCCAGCAATCTCCCCACAGCAGTCCTGAGCTACTTTCTGCAGCTTAACTAATACACTCAGTGGAATCTGGGTCATGCTTTTCATTCATCATCCCCTTATGAGATGTATAGAGAGCTGCTTTTCACTTTCTTTCCCATGAAAATGTCAATTTGCTGTAAATACACTTGGAGATTGCAGTGTGGCAAGCAGCCTGTTAAGGTCGAACATGTGCTGTTTTTGAGAAAACAATGTGGTAGTATTCAGCAGCATAATTTGGTATAAGGCGAGCTTGGCCTCAGCCCAGAAAGCACAGCAGTTGAAAGAGAGCTGCCAGGAAAGCAGAGAGGGGAAAGTCATTTATATTTTAAACCTTCTCCAGATACAGCTACAAATGCTCTTGAGTTCTGTATGCAAAACCAAACTTTATGCTTCTCTGCAGCTATCTTATGAATGGTTCTACAGTGTAGTACTATATAAATACCATGCAGTCTTGTCAGTGAGTGACACACACAGATTGTCATCCCTACCCTCTCAGTGTCTCTTGTCCCCGGCGTCGAACCCGCTGCACCTCTCTCTGGTCCACAGTACCGGTGAAGCGGCTGGCTTGGTACGGTCCATTTCCGGTTTCACCATAAGCCACATGGAACGCCGCAAGACACATGGCGGCCCATCCCAGCAGCACCTGGGCCAGCTTCCCTGATCCCATTGGTCCGTCTGGCTATCCCTCCAACAGAAGTATGTCCGTGTTACCTCTCGCTCTCTCTGATTCTCTCTGTTCACTGTACGGACCCAGGCTGAGCAAAGGGATCTAGACCTGGATCCAGATCAAAAGTCCTGGTGTGCACTCCAGAGCAGGGGCTGGACAAAAGGAGAAAGAAGATAAGAGCTCAGAAACACTTTTAAACACATTGGTTCTTACACTGAAGGTTAAAGTGG
>CAFUXE010000061.1:56130-91870 GCA_903364295.1 Serranus cabrilla | reverse complement strand
TGTGTTACATATCCATGAAAATATTTAGCACTTTTGATTATAGAAGAAATAATGCTTTTATGGTTGGGATGTTTTGGTCTGAATTTGTGAGTTACTACTATGAGTGGCAAAGACATTTCGACCAGTCTGTGCATTACTTTTAGCCAAGGCTAGGTGGCTGTTTCACCTGATTATTCATAACTTTTGGATAGCTAATGCAGTTGGATCAATTTCTGTTTTTTGTTTTGTTATGTTGCCATGCATGAGCTTAAACTGGTTTAATTTGTGCCGAATACATTTTTATGGCAAATAATCTACGAGAATGACGCTATCTGTGATCAATCATCTCTCCTGGCTCTATTGCACAAGCTCTGATGTCGACACTGAGAGACAGAGAGACGTTTTCTGGTAATAAAGTAAAATTGCAGGACGTTCCAGTGTTTTTTGGAAGTGACGAGACATGAGAGTGTCTCATAGAAAACTAAAACTATTTGCGAACATTTCAGGACAAAAAGGGGAGCCTGACTTTTTATTCTTTTTGTCAATTTTGCTGCTTCTTCTTCTTCAGTTTATTTTCGGTCGGCAAACCAGTGTAGAGGTGTACTACCGCCTCCAGCTCAGGGTTGAGGTTGGGTTGCTTACTGGGTATTGTAACAAAAGTACTTCTAATATGAACATACCTCTTGCAAAAGTGCCCCTTAGGGCAGAAGTACCCTTGGTTAGGAATCACTGATGGAACAGATCAAAACAATTTCTCCCTGGTGATACGGCTAAAATCATTCTCATACATTTTCCAACCTTAAACCTTTGTGAACAGGACACCGTACCATTCTCTTGTGAAATGGTTTGCAATGGAATTATCCACTGATTTGATTTTTCTGTTTGTGACATGCTTGGTGGTTATATTGAGAAAAGGGGAAACATATGAGTGGGTGAATAAAGAAGAGCATGCAAGGAAATAGAAGAGGGAGACACTTAAATCCTGACTTCCAGCAATCTGTTTTCACTATACTGCACTTCAAAGCAGTCTCATAAGTGGTTTATCACTCCACAGATACCAGATACTGTATGTAGTGACTACACACTACAGAGAGAGAAGTCATAAACTGATTAGAGAGACATGCTCAGTGTCAGAGATCCAGTGACATTGAATTTTAATTGGGATATTAATAAGAATTGTAAAAAAAATAAACAATATTCCTATGAAAATCAAATCAGCTGTTATAGATTCTCCCTAACTCTTTTAAGTCTAAGAGGGGAACATCACTTTCATGATATACATGCAACTGTGTCAAGAGGTCATAAATAGACATTGCTACAGTGTAAAAGGTCAGGAGCAAAAAAGGTTAGAAATCACAGCCGTAAATCAGAGCCGTGTGCCTAGAGGGAGCCAGAGAGAAAGTTAAGTGGTGAGGTAAAGATGATCAATCAGCTCAAAATGTTCCCTCTCCATCACACATACCACAATTGGAGAAGAGAGTGGGGATATTTAATTGTTAGCAAAGACCAATATAAAGGAAGAAAATTGAATTACCCCCATTATTGTTCATTATGTGATTTATTGAGTCTGGCTTTGGAAATCTAATTAGTGTGAATTTGCTAACCCCATACATAGCTTATATAGTCTTACAAGCACGTCTTAACTGCATTAGTCCATCTCAAACCGAAAAACACTCTGAATTGGACAGCCATGAGGTTTATTTTCTCTTCTCCACCTCATTATAGACCACAGGTTTAAGAGTCAACTGTGGGCCCCCTGGTGATATATAACCTCAGCAGACCCAACCATGGGACCAACCACACTATATATCTGGGCTGGACAAAGAAAGAAAATAAATATGCACCCACTGACTCTGATTAATTTGAGAGAGGAAGATGAGAGATAGATGAGCAGTGAGCTCACTCAAGCATGCAGAGAAAAAGACAGACAGAAAAGTAATGGCAAGACAGGGAATAGACAACATAGAAATTAAGAGAAACTAATGTTCATATAATTGCATGCAATTATCTCATTTTCCTTTTTTAAGGCAAAACAACAAGTATTTAAATAGAGGTCTGCCTGGCACAACAACTTTGTGGTGGCCTTTTGTAAATTATTAGTGAGACATTCCATAGATATTAAGCTTCTCATGGTTCTTCAAAAAACAAAAGATTTTTCCACTCAAACACGACAAAAAAAAGTTGGCTTTAGCTGCCTGCAGCAAGAGAAGTGAATGGAGGCGGGATCAATGCCGAACAAAAGAAATGCCTGATCAATTACAGAGAGAGAAGGAGAGGGAGAGAGAGAAGGAGAGGGAGAGAGAGAGAGAGAGAGAGAGAGAGAGACTTCTTCAACCGTGCTGTCATAATAACGCAGGTAAAGCATCCAGTCTGCGTTATCAATTAATCAGCTTGTCGTTGGTGCGCAACATTTCCATCAAATCTAACTGACAAAATGTTTATTATAATCGCAAAATAATTTGAGCAGTAAAATCACAACTTTACATTCCTACATGAATAGACAGATGCACAACCAGTTAGGCTACAAGTTAAGTTTCCTGAAAATGCCGCACTGAGAAAAACACATCACTGAGCTCCATCTGCCACACAAACGTTTCAAACTGCCACTGATGCAGTTGCAAGATGACAGACAACTTTGGGTTTTCTCAATATTGCAGCGCTGAAACGAGCTCTGCGGGTCACCGCAACTTTATGAATGGAGAAAAACGCAACATCAGCTCCTACTCACTGAAACACACGTATTATTCCACTTAACATGCCAGGAAAGCTTATCCCGGAGTATGAAAACTCCATCAAGTCGAGCAATCAAACTGTAAAACGTGACTTGCCTGTCGGTTTTTTTTTTTTNNCAAAAAGTGCAACTTTACCCGCGTAATAACAAATGTTGAACTTTTTAATCCACCTTTCTGCATCACAATCTTATAACTGGACCCCTGTCTATCAAACAGACATGCATAAAGAGATAATCCCCCGTGAAACAACGGGCTTCTTAAACAATAGTCACAATCAAAGCCATTGATAACTCCATTGAACTGCAGTCAACAGATCACTAATGCACACAATACCTTGCAACAATTGGAGTGCCTCAGCGTCGAGGAGCCCACAGTCGGTATTTGAGACAGGATATGTGCCCCACAATGGAATATTGAACTATAGCCTTGTGAGAAAAAGAGAAAAGTTAGGGAAATGCCCTGTTTGGGAGAGGGGAGGGGACACAAGAGTGAGGCAGAGACAGAGAGAGAGAGAGGGGGTAGTAACGGACTGCAGGACAAACCCACATTCCTCAAGACTCCTAGAGTTGTTATAACAGGGGCCAAGCAGCTAAACCTTCACACCGCGGCTAACAGGGCTTCACTATCATCACCCTGCAAAAAAACACTCCTTCAGGCTACCCCTCAGTGATGAGATAAGGGTCCCACCAGGGTGGGTAATCTTTGACGATTGCTGAGTGGCATTTGCATCAACATCAGGCTGTGGAAAGTGAGCCAACAATGACAAATCAATAGGATAATTAGCAATATCCACTGAGAGGTGAAGAGGCAGTGATGGAGTAAAAATATTAAATATGATTTAATATCTTGTCATATTTTTACAATTATCAGAAATGAGATGTGAGGTCTAATTTAACTCAACACAAGTTAACAGTAAAAGCTTCAAGAGCACGTTGCTTTGGCACATTGTGTCACATTTACGCGTGCTATTCAAATAGTCCTGCTATTTACTGCCCCAGCCCACTGGTGCTTGTGATTGACACATCCTCGTGCTTTGTTGCCACAAGTGCTGATAGGAAGTTAACATTGGGAGAGTGGCCATCTGGGTGGTATATTGGTGAGGACAGCTGAGCACATCTCAAATGTTTCTGCTCACTGCTGATTTCACCACACTCAACAAAAACAGTTTAGTGTAGCTCTAGAAGCTTTCGCTCGAATAAAACAAGACAGCAAAGGTTGAATTAAGGTGCCTGCTCTGGGTGCAGATTCATTCTTACAGTTACAAAAGCAAATGTAGGCTCATTAATTAATTGAATATCATAGACTTAGGCTTTATTTTTACCAAGCCGTTGCTATATCCTATCAAGTGCGACATTTATCAATATAGTTACTTTCCTTGGAGAAGGACCATGACTTTTTTAGTATTTGATGAGAGAATAGGAAGAAAGATATCTGACAATTATGGGATAAAGGTTCGAGACTACATACTTAAATAGAATAGGTTGATTGTCCATGACAAAAAAATTACACATATCATTCTATTTAAAGTTAGCAAACAGTTTCAGTTTACACTTAACGTAGTTTACACAGAACTACTTGATGAGGGTAGGAGCCAAAACTACTTGGATACGTTTAGATATATTTGTGGTTTGGGTTAAAATAATGATGTGACACGTGATGTAATTGGGGACTTGGTTATGTGGTAACGTTACCTAGGTAACTGAAAATCGTGTCAAAAAGCTGTTTGATCCATCCATCCCCCAACTTTCTCCAACATGGACTTTGTTGCTCCTTATACTATGTCACCTGACTTCCTCCTGCTCCTATCATAATAACTATGGTCACTAGAGGTTGACAGCTCATATCAGACATAATAAGCTACTGGGCTGATGACCTATATTTTCAGGTTAAGACGATGACTTGGCAGCATCCTTCCTGCTATATCAAACCTCTGTCCAGTTCCTTGTGCTACTTAACCTGTGAACCTTTTTTGACCCCTAGACTGTATATGAAGATGGAGGACAAAGCAGCTTGCCAAAACATCCCCCCTGATGGCAGGTTGCTAGGCGATATAGAAGTCCTGCCCCTCCATGCCAGCGGATGGGACATCAAACCAAAAGAAATCAAGGTACACCACAATATATTTTTCTCAAAGAGGATGTCATTTTTGGTTTTAACTGTCAGGCTGTATCAGAGATAGTTGGCCTCATTTTTGTACAGTGAGATGAACCGCGTCCTCCATCTTTATATACACTCTATGTTATGACTCTACAAATATTCCCATCAAAATCAAGAACATCTCGGTATTTCCAATATTAAAACACTTTAAACCAACTCTGCTTTCAACAAGATGAGTGAGTTTTATTGGTTGTCACTAATTTTACCATAAATACACAACAAGTTACCAAAAAAAATCAGGATTTGATAGCAAAAGAAACAACGAATGATTCTTCTGATAGAAGCAAAGAACTTTGTGTGTCAGTGTTTGCTGGAGACAGCGACACTCGAATTGTCTCCTCTTTGTTCAACACACACAAACACACACACACACACACAGAGGTTTCGTAAGGGTCATAAATACCTTTTTACACAACAGAGTTTTATGTCGACCTGAAGGCTACCTGGAAATAACCGTATTTATTTGTTCAACACCCTCTGCTGAGCTTTAAAGGGCATACATGCTTTGCTGTCTTCAGCCAGTTTTCCAGATAAGAATTAACAAAGTTGAGTAATTACAACCATGTGGATAATAGTTGTTGTCTGTACAGGACTTGGCATTACGTAAATATACCAAAGTGAATGTGGGGAATTAGGATTTCCGGAGAAGAGATGATGTAAAACCGCTTTTAATCATCAGGGGAAGCATTAAAATTTTACTTGAAAACCTGAACATTTCCATATTGTGTTCATTGATAAATGACTGTTCAGCTTTGTTGCCACAGCATCATTGAAACTAACCAGGGAAATTCCCATGAAATCAAATTTTAGCATTGTTACATTGTTTTCTTGAGCATAAACACAGACATGCACGCTTGCACACACACACACAAACACACACATCAGAACACAACCGACTGCACGTTTGTAGCCCCTCTCACTTCTTCCTGTTGAACACGGCGATTCGTTCTTATGTGGAACATGTAGCGTGCTGTAGGACCAGCCTTCAACATGCAGCAGAGTCCTGCAGGATGATTTGTGGTGTGCTGCAGAAACTCTCACAGAGTCTCATAGTCTCACACTGACACCATGAAAGACTAGGATAGATGGAAACAAAGAATTAGACCCTGAAGGAGTTTCGGGCTCATTTATGTGTGTGTATGTGTGTGTCCCCCCTTTTTTCTGTCTTGCCTCGCTCTCTCTTCCAGCAGTCCCACCCTCTCCACCTCTAAATAGAACCACATTTCGCCAAGCAGTGATCTGGCTGCAGTGAAAACACACCACTGTCTGTGTGCATTGTACTTTCAGAGCCCGGGGAAATACTTTTACTAGCCCCCTCTTCCCTCTTTCTCCTCACTCACTTGTCTCCCATCTCGTTTTATTCAGCACACACATTCTTATACCTGTATGTATACACTGACACACCATATGTCGACCTAAGATAAATAGATATGGCTTGAGAGTCAGGCTGCCTAAACGTCCCAAGAGCAGTGTACGCCTGTAGTGTCTCTTATTTTTCCAAACGTGATCAAGAAAGTAGAGGAGGAGATGTTTTTGTCTGTTCACTGGATTCATGTTTAGAGGAACCAAAAACTTTTGAAGCTGCTTCACATGACATGAACGATGAAATTCAGTCCGAACCGAGCCAGAAGGGCTGCAGCTAATAATGCTTTCTGGACTACCAGAGCTAAAAGAACTGACCGGGCTGAGAACACGGTAGCACCAGCGTAGGTCGGCGCCATTATCAGCCGTGCTTACAGAGTAGATGGAGCCAACAGTGTTAATGAAGATTAGCTCACAATCAGCGAGGTGACCTGGCTTTCAGAGGAATGACACCATTACTGCTCTATATCTTTACAAATTTATAGTTGTTTGCTGCTATATAGAGAGCAAACGAAATGACGTATTTTAGTAGGCCAGAAGTTAGCATTGCCATGGGGTCTACTGAGAATTTGCCTATAGGTTTTTTGCATTAAAGACATTTTTAAACTTCTAAATCTATGTTAAAATAATTGTTTACTTCATTGTTGTTTGCAAGTTGTGTACAGCGCCTTTTATATAAGAAGTTGTATTGTCAAGTTTTGTTCTTGTTATTCCATTGAAGAAAAATGATCCTAGTGAGACTTGTGGTTGGCACTGTGGTGACTTCATGGGCACACGATGTTAAAGTCAAGCCTTTCTCTTACGCGCCCCAGGCAGCGTTATTATTACATGTGTCCAGCCCAGTAGGAGCAGGAATGCGGGGGCTCGGTCAAGCTCGGGGTCCCTCTTGTAGCTCACATGGTATAAAGATGACAAGCCAGTACAGAAACCAGATGACGATCGCTTTGTCCTTACATGAACACATAGTTAGACACATTAAACCCGCCTGACCTTTAATCCCAGCCCTAACACAGGCTCTATATGACATGATGCTGTGTCTTCTTTGCGTGTGAGTGCATGCAAACTAAGATGATAGCTTTTTTTCTACACTTGTACTTGTATATTAGTGGAATTCTTGAAGCGGTGCCTGATCTCTCCCAGCGTTGACAGAAAGAACCAGGGGAGACCACCAGAGCCTGATGGGGCCTTTCAGACTGTCTTTAGCCCAGCCAGGAGAGCCTCCACTGAGCCAAATCACTTCCATGACAGCCTCTCAGCAGGGAGAGATTCATGGCCAGAATTAGTCATACTGTACTGCTGTCCTCAGGGGTGAACCGGTGCATATGGGGGTCATCGGAGGCAGAACTGGGACAGAAGGGTTTATGTTAAAGGATTTAATTTGTTTCCATAACTAATGTCTCTATATTTCTATGTATTGCAGCCCTGGTTATCCCTAAAGGGCAACAAACATAAATTACATACACAATGCTGCATTCTCCTTCGTGATGTAAAATATAACAGAGGTAAAGGTCATTATTCATTCAGTATACATGTTCCCACAGGCATACAAACATAAAATTTAGCTTGACAACAAGGGTTTCAACAAACACATAAAAAGATACAAGGTTGACCATCTAAAAAAAAAGATGTAAAATGATATGAACTCACAGAACGTTTGTACTTTTATGAGGTGTTCAAATGTGCAGTGACTCTATGGCTTGCCTCAGGTCTGATGCAAGATATTCCATGTAGACGTTTTTTGGAAATCACACGTCTTTACACAAGTGGTGAAGCTGGAAGTGCACCAAAGAAACTATGTTTGAGCTTGGCTAGCGTTAGCTTGTGGTTTTACTTGATGGTGGGAAATCAGCTGTCAGTGGACCTTATGCATCTTTGGGATCTGCAGTGGAGATGTAAAGGCGTGTTGAAGTGAGACATTGTGAAAGTAAATTAGCATGAAATGTTAAAAGTTATCATTTAATGCTATATTCTCCGTTTTACAGTGCTGTAACTGGTCGGGAGCCAATCATGTGAGACTTTAGTGCTCTGCTGTAAGTATTTAACATGACCACTCTCTCTCTTGCTCTGGAGCAGTGGTTCTCAACTGGGTTTCACTATTTAATTCACAATTATCATAGGTTTAATTTCCTCTACAATGATCTCTGTAAGTATTTCCACTTTCTTCTACTTTACATGCCAACTTGACTACATCTCAGGGGCAAATGCTGTACTTTTTAAAACTCTTCTACATTTGTCTGATAGCTTTAGTTTCTTCGCAGGTTCTGATTAATAATATAAAATATATGAAATTCACAAGCTACCCCGCAGTTTATTAGCAGTTAGTTAAGCTATTATTTTACTTTTACTTTAGTACATTTTAATGCATGTCTTTTACGTCTAAAAGCATTTATATTTTTACACTTTGGTATTATTACTTTTGCAGAAGTAAAAGATCTGAGTACTTTTCTCACCACTGAAAACAGTTGAGAACCACTGCTCTAGAGAGACAGGGAAAATGGGGACATTTCTGTGTACAGCACATTGTTTGTCCTTAAGCCCATCAGGGCTCTGTGTGTGTTTATTTCCTGAGTGCTGAGTCTTTGCAGATAAGTTTCCAACACTGCGTGTTGCTGTTTAGGTAGAGTTTAGGTGAGGTTTGTGTTGCTTTGTGCACAGAACATGAGGATTGCCTTCACACAGCTCTCGACATGGCGGTGGCTGGGAACAGTCCTAATCATGGCAACAGTGGGGACACCAAACATACAAGGAGCATGACTTCATTCTCTGGTTAGGACACTAGAGCTAAAGTTGATTACTGCAATATTGATTTGAATGTTTTCTACAGCCCCTTTAAAGAAAAACACATTGGAGGAAAAATAGGGGATTGCTTTCAGGATTACTTTTCATTCTTTCTATGCTGAGAAAGTCAAATGAGGCAATGATGACGAGGCTTACTGGAGCTTCAAATAGTGGAAAAAAAACGAAATCCTCTTGTTTGTGTACATCACTGCCTGTCCCAGTTCCTATTTTCCACACTGCATGTATTCACTCTCGGCCTCTCTAGCTTGAAGTATGTTTTGGCAGAGGGTAACCTTAAGGTCATGGGAGCGTGGAGGTGTGTGTGTGTGTGCATACAAAGTTGGTGCGTGTGGTAAGGTGGGGCTGAGGGATTAGAGTTTGGTTTCGTAGTGTCATCATGGTCTTGGGGTTTGTGGTTGGAGCCTGTGGGGTCAGGGTGGAGTGTGACTGGGTCTAGAGATGATCCCAGCTGGGAATCCTGTGGTCCACTGGCGGTTTTTCCCTGGGTTGATGAAAATATGATCGCTGCACCACACACATAAAGACACATGAAAACACACAGACACAAACAAACACACGCAAGACCACAAAAAGTGGGAAACTGCAAGCATACTGTCTGTACATAGATAGATAGATAGATAGATAGATAGATAGATAGATAGATAGATAGATAGATAGATAGATAGATAGATAGATAGATAGATAGATAGATAGATAGATAGATCCTTCTCCTCTTCCAATTTTCCCTCTGTTTAACTGCTTTGCCAATCGAACTTTTCATACTCTGTTTCTGCAAAAGTGCCGTAACAAGCTCTGCCAATTTTTTACCTTCGGACTTTCATACTGATTCCACAATGGCGTAAAATTGGTGTCTATTCACGATGGCAGAAGAGCTGCACGTCATGCTGTTTCTAACTGTGGAGTTTCTACTGACTCGAGCAAAGTTGTTCTGCATTTTGTTGAACATGATTCGATTACTGTCGGACTCAAATGAGAGGTGTGTTTCTGATGATACGGTACACTTCCTTTGTTACTACCTGTTGTGCTGGTAGCACAAATAACATACATCACGTATTTTCCGTCTCGCCGTCTCCGCCGGTTCACATTGATCACGCCGCGAACAGCCTTGCTAAAGTCTGTTACTACCTCCTAAGGCGGTACATGTCCCCTCATTACAACTCTGGGACGTTCGGACTGAAGGGGAAACGTCACACAGGTGTAAATATCGCCGCTTGAAACAACAGTCTGAAAGGGCCTTTTGCCTGTCTCATGCTTGCCTCGCAACTCGTCTTCCATCTTTTTTTCCATCATTTTATTTACCAGGCAGGCATTTCTTGCCTCACCTTACCCGGAGCGCTGCTCTGCTGGGCTCTGTAAAGACCTGGCCTTGTGCAGCTGTGCTGCCACAGTGATGCAGTGGGAGAGGAATGCAGAACTTCAAAGTATAACATGAGCGGAGACAAAGAATGGCAGTGTTCAAGGAAGGATGAGAATATGTGATCTCATAAAACAGCACACAAACACATTGGTCCATTTATGCGAGGTTAGGCTAAGAGGATGGTAAGGAGGAGGGAAGACCTGCCTCACATGTCCCCTGCCTGCTTTGTGGGAACCAGAAGAGGAAGAGGCGGGTATACACGTGATGTTGTTCCCCAGAGATAGAGCACATTGTAACTCTGCACAGCTTTGCACAGCCACGGTTAAATGACTGTTAAAACATACAGTGGAGAGAGGGATGGAGAGAGGTCGATGTGTATGATACGGCAGAGTTTGCAGGACTTGGGTTTTAGTGGGCCGTGGAGTGAAACTTTCTGGAGAAGAGTTTTGAAATTCCATAACCCTTGTAACTGCACAAGACAGATATTGGGGCCCCTGAAAAAAAAGAAAGAAATGAAAAGAGAAGAGAGGCAAAGAGAGAAATGTAGCAAGATTCCAAGAGAGCGGAAAGAATCCTCAGACTGCTTGCTAACAGTTTGAGGGGCTAATGGCTTTCAGATGTGCGCGACGTCTTTTGTATTTTCAAAGGAGCATAAAACATTCCCTCTCAGAGGAATCCAAACAACGGCAGGAATTCACAGACTGAAAATTCACAACAGCGGTTAGAACTAAATGTTTATCTCATGTCTGCTCATGTTACAGCTATTATGTGTTTTAAGTCTACAGACAGGCCTGCATTTTTTAATCATCTTTTTCATTTTTGATTTCTTTACTTTTCTATGATGTTGATGTTTTCTCTCTGGGTGTGCTGTAATGGGTGCGAGGCCGGGGCTGGGCGGGGGTGGTGTTTTCCCTATTTCCTGTTCAAACCTTGGGGGAGCTGGGACTTGGACGAGGTGAGGTCATTTCTCGCTCCAACTGTAAAGTTGACTGCAGAGGGAGGAAGCTGGGGGGGTGTTGTAGTTTCCCTGTCCACTCCAAGTCACATGTGTTATGGCGGCTCCATCAGACATTTATCAGACAGTTTATAACACCAATATAATGTCATTCCAGTCAATAACATGTACTATAAAAAACGAGAAGGTCAATACTACTCTTGTATGTGTCCATTAAACATACGTCTGCAGCCAGCAGTTGGTTAGCTTAGCTTAGTAACAAAGCAAACGGAGGTAACAGCTAGTCTGGCTGTGTCCAAAGGTGAAAAAAATAATTTTACTTGTTCCATCTCAACAAAGAAGGACTTCAAAACAAACAGTTCACTGTTTTAGAGTATGTTCTGGACTATTTCTTGGCAGGGACTAACAACATCCTGGCATCTCTGCTAGTTTATATGCAACTAGCATCTGACAACTAAAGCCTGGCACAGACTATAGGAGTTTTGAGCCGATTTATCCCTGATTAACCTCTCCAAACAATCAGAGGAGAAATCTAGTCTGGGACCTTAGTCAGAACCAATGTTTGGCCCAGATTATCTGATGATATGAGGGGTTTACAGATCCAGTTTTAAACCTCGGAACAGTTCACAGACCCAACGGGACCGCCCTGAAAATGATCAAACATGTTTGATATTTAGGAGATGATCACATCAGTACTTTCCAACCGGGACCAAAACACCCATTAAGAGAGAGACAAGCTGGAGTAGCAGACAGTGTTGTTCTAGGCCTCGAGGCTAACAATAATCAGCCGACTACTGTTAACAAAAATTACAACTGACAGGTAAAAATCCTTCCCACCAGTTTGTGCTGTAGAGTATACAACCTGCGTTGACCTAGATTCTCCAATCATTTTGTAATGCAGACTCTTTTAGCCTTCTACTTTAGGTTTTTCTCACGGTAAATTTCGAGAAAGTTTCCATGGAAAGTTAAGCTTGGGAATTTGGGAAATATCCATTGATGGCATAACAGATATATAAATAGTTAGCCTGGCTAAACAACTTAATGGTCTTCCAAATATTTCATAATTGATGTTGCAGGAAGGAACATTTTCATGTGCTATTTGCAAGTTAAATATTAAAACCATACATCAAATAGATTTACCCCATAATATCGTCAAAACTTAGTCTGTAGTGCACAGGCTCAAATGTGTGGCTTCAGTAGTCCTGTGCTCTGGGCTCAAAAGTTTGGTCCAGTGTTCTAGGAATCACCTGTGCACGTGATGGAGGAATGCATGGTGCATGTAGGGGGCGTGGCCTCAGCAGCCCTGCAGTAAGTGCTAAAATATATTTTCCCCAACTATATTTAAGTTCCCTGTTAAGAGCCAACCTTCAATTGTGTAAATTCACAGTTAATTCCCATAAATCCCCATGGAAAGTTTGAAAATTTAGGGAATTTTGCAGCCCTACATGGAACCCTCTTTGCTTTGGTTTTGCACATGTCTGGGACAGTGTAATGGCTTTTCAAGATAAACTCCTGTATTCCTTTGTAATATTCAACTTTATGTTTGTAAAAAAACATACTTTTGCTCTTAACTAATGCAGTTGACTCCAAAAAACAATGCCAATCTTTGGTTTTACATGGGACACGTAAGATTGGTCTCCTGGGTCAAAGTCTGGGTTTGTTTGACCCATCCATCTCCCATCTGTAATGCCCTAAGTGGAGCTTCATGCTACTTATATTACCTCATATACCCAAGGCGCTGCAAATGGGTTCACATTACAATGGAAAACCTGCAATTCATAAACACACCAAAGGGTGTTTTGCAGTCGTTGGGGGCAAACACCCACTATAAGCAGCAGTTGGTGTTTTCCCCCCACCAGAAGGTAAACAAGCATATTTCCCAATATGTAGAGCTATTCTTTTAAACAAATAGAAACTAACAGACGGACAGATGGATGGATGGTCACTCTGACAAGTAAAGAGGTTGTTGTATTATTAAGTAGAAAAAAAATCTCCACTATCAGACATCTCTGGACACTCATATGAACCATCTGCCATCTTCAGCTCCAAGAACATTTTATAAAGAGTCACATGGTTTCTTTTTATCCCGAACATTTAGACATGTTCCCTGACAGACCCAGTTGTTTTCAACATAAAATACCTCCCTGTGTCCTTACCACAAAACCATGTTTCCCTCTCTACCAAATAAACATTTTCAATGCTTCAAAGCCCAGAAATTCATCATGACTTATGGTTCCAATATGAAATTAAATCAATTTAGTCTATGCTTATATGGCACTTGATGGCATTGGGATTGCATCAGGACAGTATGTAACCTACTTTAAATTCAATAACTAAACTGTGTTTTTTGCCATTTCTAATAAACCCTCCAAGAATTTTCCCCAATCCCAGCCTCTGTGGTAAGCACAAAGGAGTCGGCACTGAGGTGTGGTCCTCATAAAATGACTTATGCCACTGAGTTAAAAAGGAAAAGGGTGAAAAATGAAGCCTAATCCTTCTTCGCCCTCTGTCGTTGACTCTTGGAGGGTTGGGGGGTTGGGCAGCAGCACCATAGGAAATGGCGTCTGGATTTTGAAACAATCTGTCAAGCAGAACCAGAGTATAACAAGTCTGATATCCCTCCTCTTTAAATGTTTGCACTTTGGCATGCCATAAACTTGTCATCTCCATTCCAGTGGAGCCGTAATTTGCCCAGCGCTGAACTACATTTATACCTGTATGGACTGAAATTTACAGTAGTCTTATGCTTAAGAGGCTTAAATGTATGTTAACATTTAAAAAGATTTACTCAAGGAGGATATTGTATCCACAAGGATTAGAGATAGCCCTTTTACAGAATATGCACTAAATATCCTCAACCAGCGATATTATTTTGTCATGCAATGTTGTAACTTATCCATTTTAGTGATGTGAACTTTACCTCTGTGCGTAACTCATGTGCTCTGTTAAGTCCTGATATATCACATTTTCCCCAATGCCTTTCCACAGAACATGGCTGAACTTGTTCCATTTAACTGCAGATTATTGCTATGTGTGAGAACACATAGCAATAACACCAATAATAATAACAATAGTAATAGCAAGACAAACATTGCAAGGTTTTCCAGTTGAGAAAAAGTGAGTCATGCCTGGCTGTCAAAGTGCAGCATGTCAAGTGACGGCACCGTGTGTGTTATTGTAAAGACCCTGTGCAACTTTTGTAGATTGTAGTGGTGTCCAAATTGTTAACATGAACAACACAGACAGATGTGTCCCAGTTGTTCCTCGATATCTTACATAAACACATCTGACCTGCATCCTGCTGCACTCACTGAACTTAGACATGCAAATTACATTTTTGTCTTTAACAAAAAAACAAAAAACAAAACCGTCTACATTCAATATTTTATTTCCATTTCTACACATCCATACAAATCTCCAATGGTAGATGCATTCAAATACAGTATGTTGTGTAAAAAAAAAGCTAAGTAAAACCAGAGGAGAAGTATGAAGTTCAACTTGAAATACTCTGGTACTTGTACTTTACTTAAGTGCAGTATTTTTAGTGGATTGTAGATCTCAGTGGACACTGTGGAGCAGGAAATAGGTTACTGACAGAGTAAGTTGAGAGTAGTTGGATCTTCAGCACTATCAAAGATCGAACTGTCAAAACTCTTGGACGCCTACAGAGATTTACAACCCCAAAAATGAAAATACTCAATCAAAGTCAAATTTAAGTCCCAGCACAACACCCCTCCAATAAGTACAGGCGAGACTGACCAATTTCCTCCATCTGGATACGAGACGTCTCCCATTACAAACACATTTCCATCTCTGTCAGCTAAGAATAAATGTTTACCCATAAATGTTAGTTCGCCGTCTGCAGAACAGGTGAAGATAGCGGCGGGGAATCTGATCATCAAAGCCAAAGGATTGAACATAATACGATTTCCTTGAAGCAGTTTGAACCGTGTTCTCAGTTTTAGTATCGTTCCATCCCACTAAGCCAATAATTTATAATCAAACCAAATAGCATTAAAATCCTCCTCCATCCTGCTTTGCCAGAGCACAATAACACACCGTCAGGCATCTGTGCATTCACTTGTGTGTGTATGTACGTTAGCTTCTGCATGTGTTTGTGCACATACAAGTAGAGGAACAAGTGTGAGTCCTTATGTTGTCAGTGTGTGGGGTTGGAAAAGCCACAAAAAGCATTTTATGAGTGTGAAACTCTAGTAAAGCAGGTGTACTTGAGACAAATGGGAGAACAGGACGTCCAGTTAGCAGCCAGCCTGCTGCCCGCTGCCCTGCTGCTGCTGCACTGTGATCATTAGAGGTTTGGGCAACAGATGCTAAGATACTTGGAACATCCTCTTAACCTACCTGCCTATCAGCATTCTTTCCACCTTTCATCCATCCCTCCAGTCCTTCCTGTCGTTGTCTCACGCTTGCTTCTTGTGGGGCTGCAGCTGTTTTTCACGGGGAGTCACAGAGGTGACGACGCAACTCAGGAGGGGCAGTGTGATGTAAGTGTCTGTGGAGACAACGAAAACAAGAGGGCGAGGAGGGAAAGACTGATAGAAATGGGCTAAAGTTGCTGAAGCAAAAGCCCTTTGCCCTCTTTGGCTGAGCTGTCCCTATAAAGGGAAACATTCTTTCAATTTGCTGTTATGGTTAAATATGAGTAGCCAATCATTTCCAAACTTAGACCAAAATAAATAATCATATCATCCAAATGTCTTTCTTTCTGATAGGCATGGGCCTGAGGGCTTCATGGGACACAAAGATGGTTCGACCTGAAGCAGTAAAAAAACAAAAACAAGGATGCAATGCCAACAACGCAAGCTTGCAATATCTGTTTATATTATAGGTCACATAAACTAATCTTAGCTAGCTCACAACATGCCTCTTGTATAACGTTAAATGTGGTTTCTGTAGAGTTACAGGGATCTGATAGCTGACTGGTGAATCATGCTAGATTTGTTTACAGTCAATATGAAGGATGTCCAGCAACTCATTGTCCCCCAGGAATAAGGCGTTTTTTTAAAAGTAAAATCATTTGAAGTAGATTCTAAAGTTGAACCAGCTTGTCAGTGTCATGTTCGCTGCTTCACTGCTTGCACTTGACAGGACATTTTCCAAAAAGAAACAGTTTGAACAACAGCCCCACCAAATGTCTGTGCACATCACTGGATAAAAGTATGTCAAGAGATGGATTCTTCTAAGATGTCGTCACTTTGTGCTGCGTAAAACAAAAACAGAAAATAGTCTGTGTACGTTCCAATAAAACAAATTTAGAAAATGCCTCTCTTATCCTCCTTATGGGAAACTGAAGTCATGTCCCTCTATCAACACAAACAGATCCTGTTGTTCCCCGTGACTGTCTGTGACACATTTGTTTAGGGTCAAACCTCTATTGCTGTAAGACACGCATATGCTCCGAGGTCTATTAAAGCTGCGTATCAATGGACCACCCAAGAGTTTTACACAAACCAAAAAAGGGGAGGGTTAGGGTAGAGCATACGTTGTGACAAGAGGGAAGATCTAAAGAGATGATGAGTCAATTTTCACGCTCTAAACTGTTAATATATACAAATGGTCCTGACACATATGCTTGTATGCACACACACATACGCAATACAAGTCTGCGTGGTCACTACTACAGCGGTTTTTCTGAAGGTCAGTTTTGGTTGAAAGCATCAGGTGGCCAGCTGTGTTTGCTGCATTGTGATACTACCGCCCGTATCTGTTTCTCTCTCCTTCTCTTGCTCATACACACAATTATTTCAGCTCATTTGTCTAATTTACTGCGTCTAGGTCCCAGCGACCTTGTTGCTCTGAAGGACGAAAGCATCCATTCAGCCACGTTTTCTCCTCTTTCATTCTGAAAAGTTTCCTCTCGTTAATTGTTACCAGTCATGTTATCAAGTGTTGCTTTTCCTGGAAAAACATGGTGTAGGCTTTGCTAATCACTGTCATTACATATGTACTGTGTTTTAAAGGAATAGTTCAACATTTAGAGACGTACACGTATTCACTTTCATGACAAGAGTTTAATGAAAAGACTGAGACCACTACGACATATGACAACCGGGTGCCAGAAACATATGGCTGACCTGGCTCTTTCCAAAGATAAGGCTGCAGGCCAACAATGTCATAGGTTCAAGAGTTAATCAATGCCTGGAGAAATCTCAGACTTATTCATTCATTCATTCATTCATTTTTTGTAACCGCTTATCCGAAACCCGGGTCGCGGGGGACTGGAGCCGATCCCAGCTGCATTGGGCGAGAGCTCTTAATTCTATATCAGCATTTCAATGTGGTGCTATTTTGGGGTTTTGACAAATATATCCACCATTAGCTGAGAATCACCAGTTGGAGATTTTTCTGGATGATTTTTGTCATTTAACAAAGATGCACTTCCTGCCTCGACCTGACTACATACAGCAATTTATATTCTTTATGTGCATGAGTCTGTTTCACTCACTCACTCAGTCTAAACCAGAAGTCCCTCACACCCAGTCTCCAACATGTGTTTGCTTGGCATTGACAAGTGCGATCCAGCTCAGCTGGGCTGTGGCTGCTTGTCACCCCACCGGAGCTCCCACACGGGGCGCTTTGAAGTGCCGGGGGCCCCCCACATGGAGAAAGCAGTACTGTAGGTGTACGAGCAGACAGAGGCCTGGGGGTGGGAGGGGGTTTTTGTCAGGATGAAAGGCGGTGCTGTAGCAGTACAGCTGTTTGCTCTGCCAGCCCAACACCAAGGAAAGACACAGGATCTGGAAGAGTCAATATTTGTTGCTTTGAGTGTCTGGTTGAGTCGGTGGTAGACTCAGTGAACTCTGCAGAGAGCCTGTGAGGCCGACGAGCTGCCAGTTTATCATATTTGTGGTTCTTTGAATTCTTGCCTCTCCAAAGCTGTGAAAAAAATGAATCCTTAATACAGAGTAAACTTGGCCATCAGTTTCCCAAGACTTCCTGTAATGTTACTTGGAAGTGAAAAGAGCCGAGATGTGACTGTGTAGGTGTGTGGTCTCACAGAGGAAGTGTGTGTAAGGCTTTCTATAACATGGTCTCCCGCATCTGGTACTAGTTGAAGTGTGGTGGTTTGAATGTGCTCAGCATAGTTTAAAAGTGTCTTTGACTTGATTAGCATACTTTACTCTATTTCGTGTCACCAAATAAAGTAGAGACTCCACATGTGGGCACAGATAATTTACAGCAATGAAGCAGACGATGAACATCAGTGCACATTTGTCAGCAGCAGTCACCTTTTGATTTTCCAACAAAATGTCCCACTGGACAAAAAAATCCACTAACAACCCATAACATCTGGCTTTTGTTTTCGTGGGAAAGGTTCCAATTTAATTCACGGGACAAATGACAGTGACAGTAGTCATGGTGTTCATTGGTCCGAGCTCCAATCTGCAGTGATGGAAACATGAGACCTGTGAGGCCTGCTGCTGTCTGCCGTTTTTTACCAGATGTGCTGTACTAATAGGCCAGTAGGCCAATGCATCCATTACACCCATGCTCCTTTTTCTTTTTGCATATTAAGATATATATGAAGAAGTTTATTGTTAAGGTATAATATTAGGAAGTTTGCACGTTTCTGAAAGCAAACTAAACACACTTTCACATAGAGTGTCATTTGTAAATGTAAGACCCCGAGCTGTCCTGGCAGAAAGGCATCTTGTACCAGTGCGATGCTAAGAGTTGAAAAATGAAAAAGACTTTTCCTTATTTCAGTTGTTCTGCTAAATTCAGCATCATGTTTCCCTCCGATAAAATATATCAACAGATAGAAATGGTTTGAAATAACATGGTATAGCGATGTAGGTGTGTGTGGATGTGTGTGTGATCGCCCCAATCGTAGGACCAGGAATGCAGTCAGCTCTGTCAGCTCTCTCTGCAGCCCGTCCATCTTCATTATGGCCGTTCCCACATACTGGTCATGTGATTTACAGCGACGGGCCCCAACTCTGGTGATATAGGGCAAATTCCTGACCGGGATCAGTCAAGTTTCATACACACAGCAGGGGTCAGGAGCCAAGAAGAGGGGAGGGATGAAGCAAGGCTAGGGGAGGAGGAGATGAGGAGATAAGAACCTGGAATTGGTGCAAACAAAGGAACGGAAAGGAAACATAAAGAGCTAATGCATCCTTGGATTTGGGGTTTGCAGGAGATATGTGCGTTGACAACATTCAAAGAAATTACTGGGAAGAAAGAGTAAAAACTGAGAGGAGATGAGGAGAGATGTATCAACAGGATGAGACAGAACAAGGGAAAAACCACACAGAGCAAGAGTCATTTCCAAGGCCAGGGTTTTCTCTGAGAGGTGTGAGGTTTTACAGTGTTTAAAATCTCTAAAGTCTTGTTGACATAAGACCTCAGCAGAGAGTGCAGGGCCATTTCATGGAAACAGTCTGTTGAGTACCTCTGCTTTATACTGTGGTCGCACTGATCAGACTGAAATGTAACATATGCCATTCATGTATGCAGTTTGGCTTTTGTCCTAGATGTCTTACAGGACATTTTCACCATGTGAAACAATGTCAAAGCCCAACCCCATTAAAGATACAGATTAGAGTTTTACAGATAACACATGTAGCTGGTTTTTATGCCAAACAAATGGTTAGTCATCCAAATAGATTGACAGCCATAGAAAAAGAATACAACTAGAACGGACATCAAATCAGCAAGGAGTGACGTTGTCCTCTAATGCATTTAATGCATCCTTTTCACACCAATGAACACAACTTGCTTGTGGAGCAGTGGGCAGCACATTACTCAGCCTTTTGGGATTCAAACCAGCCACCATATGGTTATAAGCCTCTTCTCTAGCCTCAAGGCCGCAGACTGTCCATTAGAAACATAAAGTGTGTTGGCAACGTGTTGCCAAATCTTTTCCAAAGAAAGTAACTTACACGCGCACCAAAAGCTGCTCAAAATCCCCAGATGATGTCATATGCTCATTTGCATATTGGTGACATCACTGTGCATCTTAGTGGTTGTGCTGGCTTGCTGCCTGGCAGAACATGCTGCAAGAGGAGAATGACAGACCCTGTGTTAGCTAATAGCGTTGCTAGTTAGCTAACTAGCCCTGCATTTTGCTCTCTTTCCGGTGAAGTATTCTCCTATCAGCGGGGAGTGAGGCTGTGGGACTGTTAGACCCAGCACTGCCCACGGTTGGGCTTATCTTCTGTTACCAGTGCAGCATGAAAGCATGATGTAGTTAGCAAGCTATCAAGCTAACTAATGGCTGGCTGACTAGTTAGCTATCTTGTTAATTCCACCAAGTATTCATGCTCTGATCATCCTATGGGAATGTCTGTTCTGGTCTTACTCTATTTCTGTGTTGACACCATTCTTTAGCATGTGCAGAAAAACAATGACTATTTCCATGGTGATAGCCATCAGTAAGTCATAGCAGCCCTGCCCCCTTGATAACTTATAGCAGGGCTATGAAAACAATGTAGTAGGTTTTTAACTGCTACAACACATTCCCGACTGTCATTGCTGATGCAAGATAAGAGTGCTGCTGTGGAGTGGCCATTCCTATCATTGTGAGCGGTCAGCGCAGCCCATTGTGAAAACAACATGGTCATTACCTACTTGGACAAAGGCTGGGCTTGTAACACATGAGATAATGTAAAAGTCGTGGTATGTAATTGCCTCAAACCACTTCAAAACCAAAAGGACAAATAAGTCCTAAGGGGTGATGGAAAGGGGAATAAAAGCAGCAGCTGGTGATAAACAGTGGTAATATGTCTGTACTGAGAATGATGACAACAGATAATGGTAATAAACCTGATTAGATATTATGTGCTCGTATAATGATAAGGGAATGGCAAGCACGAAGACTGCTAACACTCTACAGGTGGCAGATTCTGTCATAACCTTACTGAGATGATTCAAGTCATGGAACAGCAGCACTTGGCTACAATATTTTTCCATTGGCCTCTAAGGTATGCTGCCCCAACCACACCACCTTTCCATGTTCATCAGCATGCCTCACTACTACCCAACCCCAATCTATCCCCCTGTGATTCCCATATTTTTCTTCTCCTGACTGGGAAGGAAGTCAGCCAAATATGATGCAGTCGGAGAGACCTTAATGGTGGTATGATAATGATAATCATTACTGAAATGATGATGAAAGATGTGTTGCTGTGAGTAATTCAATGATGTCACTGGAAGACAATGAGAAGCTGAGGTGAAGGGAGGCAGCTGTGCGTGTCTTAACCTGTAAAGCAAAGGGGACGAGGTTGAGGGCAGCTGGGATGAAGGTGGACTCACGAGACAGGATGACAAGAACCACAGAGGACTTTATTAAAGGGGGTGTCTACACCAGACTTTTAGATATTTGTCCACACACCAATGTAATTAGTATGATGTCTGAAGCCTTGCTGACTGGTGAAGGACATGTTACAGGATGATTGGGGTAAAAAAAAAGATAAAGGTTGCTGGGAGAGCAGAGGGATTTTTTCTGTATGAAAGCACATTTTTATTTTAAACTACAACAACACACAGCTCATCTGGGACTTAGAGCTAAAGGGAACAATGTGTGCTAATGCAACATGGCAGGCGGTGATGGTTTCCATTTGAATTTGGAGTCCTGGTTCTCCGCATTCCAGAGTTTTTCTTGTTTCCAAATATTAGTTTGATTGTCCTAAACAATACGAACAACACACGAACATACAAGACCTGTTAGAGGATAAGGCTGGCAATTTATTCTATATTTATCTTTTGAACAAATCCCTTGAAAAAACCAACGCCAGCAATGAACTCATCCTACTAACAAGTATTTCCTGCGTAGCCAAAGCCTCATACACCTTATTCCACTGTCCCATGCCATTGTTGCCCAAAAACGATTGAAAACAAATGAATTAGCCACAACTTGGCTCTGGGTGTTGTTGTTTCTTCATCACAATGAACATGGACACTGTGGATTACTGAGTCGATTGCACATGAAACGTTCTGCTGATGCAAATACTCACTAGTTGGAGTGTGTATCCATGCCTGAAAATAGTCCTCAACAAAGTTACTATTTATTCCTGTTTGGGTAACATTTGCCAAAAGCTTCAGTGCCCAGATGTTTGGGGAAATTACTCAGCCTCTGTAGAAGTGAAATTACATATCTGTGATCAATTTTTAAAGATTTATGCTTTTACTGGAAACAAATTGGCTTGTGTCTGAGTGCCACAGAGATGGAAATAAGTAATAGACCCACAGATGCATTGCCGGTTTCATGGGATTTGTACACAATAAGAATATTACAGAAGAATGCCAGCCTTGTTTTTTGAATTAGGCAGTTTGAGTTTAAATTAGTGGTCAATCAAGTTGAATTACTTCCAGGCAGAAACTTTCCTTTTCTGCCTACAGCTGTACGCTCTTTATGGCCTTCAGTAGAGGTGTCAGGTCTTGACTCTATTTATCATCCCTACTGTCTAAGTCGAAGTCTGTAAAGGTGTCAGAATGAAGGTGGATGACCCACTCTTCATGGAAAAGGCAAATGTCATGCTCTCAATCTGTCAATCACAGTTTGACCCTCATTAGGATTCTTTTGAACACTTACTCCAAAGTATCCTCACACGGTTGACCTAATATCTTACATAAAATGTTTTTAACTTTGTGAAACTGTCGCTGTTTAAACCCCAAAAAGTTCACAATTTGAAAAGTGAAGCGATATTAAACTTTTTCTAAAAGCTACTAGGGGGCAACTCCATTTTATAGGAGTCAATAAGAATATGACCTACTTATAACTTGATTTCTTAAAGTTAGTAAGCATTGTCCTAATGAGTCTATGGTCTCAATCAAGTCTTCTTCAATACAGCATGATGTTTATTTAGTAAATTATGGTCCCATTTAGAGTAAAATAGGAGATATAGCAAGGTATGCTTCTGGACTACCTTATGATTCAGGTCGCCTGCACGTTACACTTTTATGTTTTCGTCTCAGAATTTTGAGCCTTCCACAGTCTGTTTTCAGTTCATCACAGTTGGTGTAACTTTTTTTGGTCGCTCAAAAATGGACTTACTTGACTTTGCCTCTGTTATAATTACTACAGCCACTAGAGGTCCCAGCCTAAAAAGCATGAACATTGGTCATAATAAGCTACATCTCCTAACTATCATGAGTCAGGAGGTTATTTGTCATATTTAATAATAATTTGTATATAACGATGAAATGATTTCAACTTGAAATATGTTGAATATAAGATTTTTCCCAGAAAACTAGGATAGAAGTAAGTCGGTGGAGAAATAGGACAGCATTCATTGCTGAGGAATGCCACGAAACAGACCTATACCTGTGAATACCTGTGACCCTTTCCCCCTGAACAAAAGTAGATGAACACCAGCTGGACATAATAGCAGGTCATTAGTGAGGTGTACCGTTAGCTGGCTGATGGCAATGATTTTAGTGCTCAGCTTCACCTGGTTTCTCTTTCCAGACGTGTCCGAGCTGTTGGGTTAAAGTCGCAGGTACAAGTTAAGCGTGAAGATGAGAGTCTCCTCACGGCCGTTATTCACTGTCAGATATAAAAACACAAACATGGGTCAAGTAATATTTGTATGTTCTGTTTGAGAGGCGTTTATCGGAAAAATCACACGAATAACAAAATGTTTTTATAATCTCATGAAGTAATTTGAAACGGCTTTTGTTCAACTTGTCTAATATTGTTCTAAGACCTTGTCCATCTGTGTTTCATGTTTCTTGAAACAAACAATACTTTGCAAATGCAATACATGACTCAGGTTTGCTCATTTCTGTTGCCATTATTTTTAATAAAGTTATGTTTTTAGGACATTTCTATTTAACTTTATTTTGTTTTTTAAAATATGGTTCAGATTATAAAGCACATTTGGGTGAGGTTGTACTTTTTTTTTTAACTGAATTTGTCTTTTGTTGTGTCATGCTTTTGTTTTGTCTTGTTTTTCTCATCTTTTCTATTGTTCATTGTTTCAGTTTAGACCTTGTTTCCACTTAGTCTGGCATGAGAAGAACACCTGCACACACAATTAAAATGAGCAATTTGACCTTTATAAAAATTCTAATTGAATTAAACTAAATTAATCTTGTATGCTGGGTTTCATTCATTGTTCTTTTTCTGTTAAGAAAAAAGTAACCAGCTTAGCGTTGGTTTGTTCTCTGGGAGGTTATGTCTTATGACCTCAGGGTCTCTTAAATACTTCCAGAGTGAAGCGATGAGGGACTGACCCCCAGCCCAACACGGCTGATGACATAGCCTCCATCTGACTTGGAGTTTGCCTGTTAATTAAGGCTGTAAACAGGTGGGTGAGAGAGGCTTTGTAGCTGACTTTATACTTGACAATCAAACTTCCTCACTCAGACTTTAATGATGTTTACCTCCTCAGGGTCTCCTTGAAGGATGGAAATGTACCTTTCACTGAGCACACGAGCACATGAACACACAAACACACGTCTGTACGCAGACAAAAGCACACAACGTGAGGAATACCCATACAGCTGCTTGTTCTATTAGGTCAAATGTTCTGGCTTCCACAGCAGAAATGAATTCACAGAAATACTCCAATATTCTCTTGGCACGCATTACACACCTGAAAATAATATTGCCTATTGTGTAGTTAGTTACTAGGCGACCACTGTTTTGTTTATTAATTTCCTGGATAATAATAGAACGATGTGGTGTGCTTAGCAGCAGCAAAATAAATAACTTTCTGCAACAACTGAATGTGTCATAACATATGCTACTTCTAAACAACAGTAACTTCAAAATGAGAACAATTACTTTGCTTTTCAGGTTGAAAAAATCCAGACTTTCTTATCTGGATTTTTTATGTAAAGACTTGCAGTAAATTATGCATTTTAAAAACATACATTCCAACGTAAGAAGTGATGCTTTGATTCTGTGAGCTGCAGAAAATGTAGATGTAATGTAGAAATATGTGAAAGAAAATGTTCTTTCTTGCATGCCTTTGCGCTGACAGGAGAATGCAAAATTAGCAAATCCTTCATGGTGGGCCATGTTTAGCAACAGCAAAACTGCACAAACTGGGCACTTTATTGCTTGTTTATGCAAATATCTAATCAGCAGATCACATTGCAGCAACTCAATGCATGAAGGCATATAACGGAGCATCAGAATGAGGAAGAAAGGTGATTTAAGTGACTCTGAAAGTGTCATGGTTGTTGGTTCCAGACAGGCTGGTCTGCGTGTTTCACAAACTGCTGATCTACTGCCAAAGACAAAATGCCTTGTTGATGCCAGAGGTCAGAGCAGAATGACCAGACAGAAAGGCAACAGAAACTTAAATAACCACTTTACAACCAGGGTATACAACTTTGAAGCAGATGGGCTACAGCAGCAGAAAGCCACACTGGCCTCTTTATTAACTACACCTCGCTAGCTAATAATGTGTAAACAAATGTTTTGATACAGTTTTTGGTGTCCATTTACTTCAATTCATCAAGATTTTATTTCATTTTTTAGATTCTTCATTCACCATCGAGGCATGGGAGAAGAAGTGTAACATAAGGTGGGTTACTGATGTACAAATTATCATTCTGAGGGAAAAGTATTCATTAACAGTCAACAAAGGGAAAGTGAAGCCTTCAGTTTAAGTTGCAATGTTTGACTGTTATAGTTAGAGCTCTAAAACTGTATCTGAACTTTACAAAGTTTTGATGTAATAGTATGGGTCTAGCAGTGGTGGGGGAAGTACAAAGATACTTTACTTAAATAAAAATACAATACCACAAGGCAAAAATAAGCAAAATAAGTCTTTTAGTAAAAGTATTTGTTTTTTAGCTAAATTTTCTTCTTCTAAGTCCTAAAAGTAAAAATAATTGTTTTGCAAATCATCTCCGTCATTATTAACACTAATGCATCAGTGCATACTTTATATACAGTTACATATTTTAGGCCAGTGGTTACCAGCCACATGCTGGAGACTGAGACATCTGCAGATCCTGTAATGTCTGGCGCCCTCTGCTGAAACAAAGTGGTATCACTTTTTTAGTCCAACATAGGAATGAGGTCACACCTTGTCTATGAGGGAGACTTCAATTAACCCCAGGACCTCCATCTTTACTGTATGCCCCAGTTGTTGTGTTAGCCTGCTCTCAGATAGAGTGTGTGTTAAAGAGGAGGCCTCGCACTGTTGTCTTTAGAGCTTAGAGCTGGAGAGTGAACGGTCTTCACTCTGGGGGTCCGAGGGAGATCTGACACCAAAATCAACAGACAAAAGAATGAGAAACAACAGCAGAGGGTTTGAAGAATGCTCTGTGAGAGAAAGTAATATAGGAAGGAACCAAGAGGAACTGTGAAAGAGAGGAAGCACACAGAAAGAAAGCTCCTTCCACAGGGAGCTGAGAACAGAGGCCCTGTTGTGCTGGCAGCCACAGGGTGCCGACAAAACACCTGGCAGAGAGCGAGAGAAGGGGATGACAGGGAGTGTCAGAGCTCACAGGGACCGGGGGGGATATTACAGAGACACTTTAGAGCATGTGCTGAGGAGACTGTATGTGTGTGTGAGAGAAGAAAATCAGATGAAATCATGTGTGTGACCTATAAAAATGTGCCTGTGTATGCACTTGTGTGTCTAGACAAACAGCTAATGGCTAAATGTGCATGTGTGCTTTTAACTGTAGTCCTCACTAAGGGTCCCGTGGGAAAGCAGTGTGTGTGTGTGTGTGTTTCCTGGAGGAGCCCCCCTGGGCCCAGCTGAAACGTGACTGTGCTCCCCCCAGGTCCTCAGCAGCTCAGCTCAGCTCAGCCAGGCTCAGAGCCGCCACCGCTGCTGCTGCTGCTGCTGTGAAGCACTGGTTTCCTGTGCACATTCCCCACCTCCATGGCTGTGTTATTGTTGGCCCGGACAGAGGGGGTACGCAGCAGAGAACCAGGGGTGTGCAGAGGCCTCCACAGTCCCTGCGACTCACGGCCTGCAGAGCCCAGAGAAAAGTGGCTGGATGTAGATGTTGTGCCTTATGGATGTAGTTGTGTTTCTTAGCAACGGTAGCAGTGTAACTGTATAAATGGCGATGTCCCCCTTGAGGACTTAAGTCCCGAGCCCTCAGGGACTTAGTTGACGTCACTTGGTGACTGTTTGAATGCCAGAAGCTGCAAGGGCTTGAAATGGTAATAATAGGACTGGGACAGCACTTTGACGTGACACATGCGACTATAACAATTCTAAAAGTTTTATTTTTCTCTAAAAATCATGAATTCATTTCTTTTATTTAAACCCTTGAAAAACGTATTGAAGGAAAACACATTTTCAGTAATGCTGAGGTACATACAATAAATGGCTATAGAAAGCATGGCTATTTAACACAGACTATTCCTCTGATTTGATGAGTTTGTATGTACCATCTTAAGTCCTTATTATTGTTTCTGTGTACCAGTCCTCCTTGTTTATTGTGGGGGGGTGTCTGGTAATGCTTCCAGTCTTCCTGCGGTTACCCTCTGTTTTAACATCACAGCAGTATAAATTGTGGGTAATTCCCTCAGGCAAAGTGTGGAGAAATGCTGACTTAAAGAAAGTGTGTAAAAGAGCCCTCAAGCCCATGAAGATTTGACAGTGAGATATAAGCCCTTGCAGTCCTTGCAGAAACGTGCCTTACACTCTGTGAGTCTGTGATTGTGGACATTGAGGTTGTCAGTCAGTCCAAGACTTTGGTGCAGACTGATGTATCTCAGCAACTATCAGATGGACTGCCATGTTTTTTCGTGCAGACATATCTGGCTCTCAGAAAATGAACACTGACCCAGTGACTTCTCATCGAGCACCACTCTTACATTCACATTTATGTTTTTAAGTGAATCCTCAACAACCATTAGATGGATTGTCATTAAATTTGTTACAGACATTCATGTTCCCATCTGGAGGAATTCTAATGACTTTGGTGACTTTGGTTAAGTCTTCATAAGGCGCCATAGTTTGGTTCATGACCAAATACCAAATGCCTAACTAATGGCATTCCCAGCTGACCTTTGTTTTTAATGCTAATGAGCAGATGTTAGCATGCTAACATGCTGAATTAAAATGTTGCACATGGTAATCATTGCTATTGCAAGAATGGCTTTCTCGATCAGTGTACGGGGGAGAAAAAAAATCCTCATTTGGGTTAAAATGGCAAATATTCTATCAAGAAGTGCTTTTGGACAGCCTCAGAGGATAACTTCTGCCGTCTTTTTCCTAAGCAGTAGTTTGTTTTCTAAACTTAGCCAGATTTCTGGCAGAAAAAGCCTCCCTTGTGGTTGCAAAAACAAACTGCAGCAGAAACCACAGATTATTTAATCACAGAGTAAAGGATGGATAAAAACACTGTGAATGTCATTAGGACACAAATAAAGGCAGCAGACATGAAATATTTCTGAGCATGTATATGAATTCGTTATTTATTCAGACTACAGACACTTTTACAGGTGGTTTGTCAAAGACTCTTTGTGTAAATTCAGCATTTAATGAATATTTACCACCTTACCCGCTGTGCTGTGTTTGTGCATGTGTTGTTGTGATTGGCTGTAAAGCAGGAAATGAACTCAGTGGTTGTCACACTTGTTTGGTTCCACTCATTATACCAATTATTATCCACACCTAGTCACACACAGGCACACACACGGACACCAATGTCCCAGGGAGGAAAAAAACACTTTAAAACCATTCAGTTTAAATTTCAAAACCAACAGTGAGGTGACTTTCTTGCATTACCTCTCTTTTAAAATGTTGCAGAATATTCACTAGATTCATCTGATGTCTTTGTCTCTCTCTGCTGCCCATGCAGTGTTGACATCTGTGTGTGTGTGTGTTTACTGTCTACCAGCCTGATCCATTAAGTGACGTAACCTGCTATTAGTCTCAGCAGCGTACATCCCACCTGTGATGTTAATAACATATTTACGTCTCATAGATTCGCTGTTGGAAAAAAGTCTCTAAACACTGAGTATATGATCAGGAATTTAAAAAATTGGTCAGTGCATTTGCATATGTGAATGCACACGGTGTGTTCGTGTTGTGTGGGTACAAAGGAAATGGGTCATCTTATAGGTATGAGGATATAAAATAGCATCAGCCCTGGTATGTGAAAATGACAACAGCTGGCCCACACAACAAACATGTACTGATAAGAGATCACACCCAGCTGGCAGGCTGTGTCTCACTGTAGAGATGATATCATGACATCATGGCAACACAATTACACGCATCAACCAGAGGACTTATCAGGGTTTCTGTGGTGCAAAATTAATCAAAACCCTGAAAACAAACCTCTGGCTCAGGGGCCAGAAGAGGACAGCATCCTTCCACTAGTTCCTGTGACATTATAGCGTGTCATTGACCTTTTGCAGGATCTATTACATGTATTTCAAGAATTTCCAAAACACTGAAAGAAAAATCTCTTAATCTCACCATCATAGCCGCCTCATCAGTCACATGTTGATGCTTAGACCCAAACAAGTCCTGCAAACTAAATGACACACATGTTGGTTCAGAGAAAGCACACCAAGGCATTCTTAGACAGCAGTCTATTCTACAGGAGTTGCCCTACACTTAACCTAAAATTTACTGCCTGGCATCCACAGAGGGAACAATTCGAGAATGGTGGTGACAGGAATCCACCAGTACTCACAGATCTAGGGTTGCAGTGAATATCCTGCTTTAAATGTCCTGCAGGGTTTCCCCCCCTGGGCTCTGTATAGAGTAACACATGGGGCAAAGAGGACACTGTCAGACAGTGAAGAGGAAACACATCCTACATCTGGCCTCTATTGCTTAAAGTGATAGTTCAGATTAATTGAAGGGCCAAAGGTTCACACAAAAAAAATGTAACCAAGACTGTGGTGGACCAGCAACTCCTGTCCAAGACTTTCCTCCACCAAAAAACGACCCGTATTTATCTTAAAACACACCAATAGCAGCATGAAATCAAACAGGGCTGTCTGGCAGCACACTATAGCAGTGATATTATTGTAAATGTTGCATACACTAACTGAATTATTTTTGTTTTTTAGGTGTAGATTAGATTTGGTGTTTTGCTGCTGCCCCCATCCTCAGCAGTACACAGTCCAGCTGCCATGCTGGTACTCCTGTCAGGCAACCATCGACTGTGGGAAACACACCGACTACTATAAGTACCTCATACAACCCCACTTCAATAAATCCAAACTATCCCTTAAGACTATGTGACGCAGGGCGATAATGCTTTTTATGACTACATCTACACCCTCTGGTGAATAGTTTGAACTCCATGTGACACTAAAACGCAGAATGTGTTTGAGGTGGTTACTTTATATCTGTGTGAGAAGGAGCAGAAAATTAAGACAACTTTGGAGTGACATTAGTGTCAATAAGTAATACAAAGAAAAAGGAGAGTGTGTATATAGTATCCGCATTAAGGGCTGCTAAGTGAAATCTCCTCTGCAACTCATGTTGGAGTATGATTGGTATGAAAAGCAGCGTCATGTGAGCGCAGCTCTAAATCTTATCAGCTTTGTTAGCGTGACCGCTGAATGATGAATGATATCAGACTGGACATACCCCCACGGTGTAGCTTCCTGAATCCACCCAGTGCAGTGAAAACATGTTATTTTTTCCTGATGATAACACGTGTAAAAACAAACTTTATCATCGTTAAATTGTATGTCAGTGTGTCCTCGGGCCATGAGTTGGACTAAATAAGTCACATTTTCTGGAAAATGTGACTGCAAAACCCTGATTCAATTGCGTGGTCTCGATTTCCTTCTGTTGTTATTGCTCTTTTTGGTGCAGTGTAATAAGATGACAAATATGTCCTGTATTCTTTTGCAAAGAAATCATTAACAAAAGTGAAGCCTCCTTTTTTGTCTTGGACTCCAATTTTACCTAAGGAATTGGATCAAGAGGAAAGTGGGACATCTTTCAGGCTCATGTGATTTCCTCCAGAAATTTCCATGGCTCATTACTAACAGCTAAATATACATGAAATTAGAAAAACAAAACACAATCGTGTATAAGGAAGCTTGGCCCCAGCAGTCATATTTATATCCTTTTTGAAGACAGAGTAGCAATATAGTACAGTGGAAATACTGTAAATATTTAAGTAAGTAAAAACGATGTATATGCTTCGTTACATTACTGAACAGGACGGTGAAACTGAATATGAACACAACCACATGGACGGATTACTGAGCAGTTCTTGCTGGCAGGTGCAGGCCAGATTTTACTATGCATGTGTTGAGCCCCAAGGCAATGAAGTCATTTGAACCCATGTCTTCTCCTCCATCTGCATTTCTTGGTACCAAGCAGGAAGAGACTCAAAATGTCCACAAAGAAACACACAGTGACTATAAAGAGATACAAAAAGACTACAGAGAAACAAAAACAACTGCAAAGAGATGAATAGCAACTATGATAACAGGCAAAAAAAACAGGGACACAAAGTTTTTACAAAGAGACACTAAACAACTGCAAAACACCAAAACAATAGCAAAGTGACACAAATCAACTACAGAAACAAAATGACCAAAACAAGACACAAAACAACTACAAAGAGATACAAAATTACTACAGAGACACAAAATTAGTACAAAGAGACATGAAAAAATGACAACGAGACATAAAATGGCACCAAAGAGAAGAGACACACAACAGCTACAAAGAAATACAAAATCACTGAAGAGATACAAAACAACAACAAAGAGACACAAAACAACAACAAAGATGAGATTCCGATGAGAAACAAAACTACAGAGACTTAAAATAACAATTAAAGACCAAAACAATGACAAAGTGGCACAACAAAGAGACATAAGACGACCACAAAGACACACAAAACAACAACAAAAAGAGGCTAAACATATATAAAGTCTGCTCCTGTGTAGGAGATGTCTTGGGGCCTTTCACATGTCAGTGCAGGGGCCCATTGTCTCATAATCCACCCATGAGGACATGACAAGATATTATCACATTGTTATGATCATAACTGTGTTTATTGACAGCTTGCTGTAACGCAATGACGTGATGACTGGCTCAGAGAATAACTTTTGGCTGGTAGGAAATGACTACCATATGTTTGCCTCACGCGGGGTGACACCAAAACACAGTAAGATGACGCTGATGACAGCGCGTGCCTCTCCCCGCCCCCAGCAGGAGCAGGTTGCGTCAAACACGCTCCTCCTCTCTATTTGCTGCTGTGCGCTTCACATCTCCATCACAGGAGCGCGGACAGGTAACCGCAATGTCGCATTTATATTCTGTTCTGGGGCAACAAAGAGCTTCTTTTTTTTTTACGGTGTTTCCTGCATGTGAAATAGATAAATGTGACGGAACAGTGAGGCTGTTTACTGGTGAGGCTGTTCAGCTCGAGGCTGTCGCGGGGATGTGCGAGGCTGACAGGTTTCATGTGGTTATTATTAATAATATGTGGCGGGTTTTTAGTGTATAACCTGATTTATGTATCTCTGTAGAGCGAGCGTGTGTGTGTGTTGTGTCTCTGGTTGCGCCTCGGTGTCACGCGCAGGGTGTTTTGGTTTTAACATATGCTGGACCGCTATAATCAATATGAGCCAATCAGTGTGACGCTATAGGAAGCAGCTTGTATACATATCGATCAGCTGTGAGCATGTGGCTTCATATTCACATAGGCCCTGTTTTTGGTTTTTCTGTGTGTGTGTGTGTGTGTGTGTGTGTGTGTGTGTGTGTGTGAGAGAGTGAGTGTGTTTTTGAGCCTACTTGAAGTCATTCATGCATCAATGCTTGGTTGTTCTCGTCGGGGTGCAGAGACTCATGTTTGGATCAAGGCATCAAATGTTGAGAGTCAGTTTATTGGCAAGAATCTGGCAATATGATAAGTATCAGTATCACCTTTAAGGCTGCCTCCTAGTCGTCAATTAGTCGACTAATTGGTCATCTTGTTCTTAGTGGACTTGGATTTCTTTTGTCAATTTTGTCATTTTATACTGATTGAGATTGAAAGTGGTGCTTTTGTGGGATTTTTTTAATGGAAAAACTAAATGTTATAGATATGTCTATTAAAAAAAATCAGTAACTCAACAAAAAAAAGTGAGATTCTTTTAGGCGAGGAGAGACCCAGTTTTTTAGCCATAACCATGTATTTTTTTCACTTATTTTAACCAGGTAGTTTTGGTGCCTAAACCTGTTTGTGATAAACAGAACAATGGGATCACGTGTACTTCAGTCTTTTCCACAACACAATATTCTTTGTGTAATCTACTTTGAATAATTGCATGTAAACTATTTGAATATTAATACTGTGATTTCTAGAATCACATGGTATCACAGACAGTTGTTTGGCTGCTGTGTTTGTATTTTGGTATGTATTATGCTGTAATGTTATGTTGTTTCTTTGCCAAACCAATAAATATGCGTTGTGTCGAGCCAAAACTATTAGTTGCCAGCTTGAGATCTGGGAAGTTTAAATTACATTTCTTCTATTTTCTTTTGTTTCTGTTGTCTTACAACTAATCAGGAAAACAAACTACAGATTCATCTTTTAATTGAGATCAATGTTGAGTGTGAACATGTAAGACCCTGCTTTGTTCATTGTGCCTCTTACAGTAAGATCTAATCTTGAGGGTCTCTGCTGCTGTTTGGCATAAATATGAATAAGGCATCAATGTTTTATTAGCAGGTCAGGGCCGACCAACACTCACATGAAACTCTGCTCTCCACAGGATGGAGGCCCTGCTGAACGAGTGGTTGTGGCAGGAGGAGTACTGGCTTCCTCCTGGCATGTACTGGAAGGACATTGAGAATAATGAACATGGGGGCCGCTTTCCTCGACCCAGGGACCTCATCTACACCGTGCCGCTGGCCTTCGCCTTCATAGCCCTCAGATATGTCTTCGAGAGGTGAGACACGTCTGGTCCCATCACAGCTGGAGCGTGAAAGATACATGAAAGATCTACGCTTTCATTGTTGTCGTTAACATTGACTTCTGCTAAAGGAAACAGTATAGCATGATGTGGACGTTTAAACACTTAGTGAGTGTCTTATTTCCTCTTGGCACCGGTAATGCTGGCTGGCTGATTAGCTGGTTTTCTGCCTACTAAACTGCCTCTGTAGCATAATGGCTGCTTTACTCCTTCATTAGTGCTCCCAGTAGATGGAGGGAATAGATCAGACATGCAGTGGGAGGCAGGCATCATGAGTGGACAGTTTTTAGCTGCTGACTGTGTGAAAGCCCTTCCTCCTCCCAGAGGGACCGGCTCGGCACATTGGAGAAGAAGAAGATATAAATGCAATGATGGTGGTGGTTTCTATACAGCTAATGTAGGTTTGAAGCAGCTGCTGGGCTAAAATATGCACTAATTGCTGGAACAGCCACTGCAACCCCTTGTAGAGTTATACCCACCGCTGGGCGTTCACAAGCAGAAAGACCGATGGAAAAACAGTAATGTAAATCCCCAGTAGTGCTTATTAAGAGAATCCCACAGACGCATCTCGAGACATCTTAGAAAAGGTCAAAACAGCTCTGTGACTTCATGTGAGATAGTGACAGAACTTTTGTTTTGGTTATTATTATGTTTGGTTTGTCCGAGCTTTGCACAACAGGAGGTGGGTTTTTGTAATCTTTAGAAGAAACGAAAGGGAACGTTTGGATTTAATGAAGGGTTGCATGAGGTAATAGTCAGTGTATAACAAAGCTGTTATCTTTGCGCTCGTCAAACCCACCAGACTCCATTGACAAAAACATTAATTTAACGTCACAGATCACAGAAACTGCAGATTCCACCTCAGGTGCCTTGACTGCTTTGTTTGTTTATGGGTGACGTGGGTGTGTTAAAGTGGCTTTACATTGAATTAAGAGCATATCTATGTTTTCCAATTAAAATGTTAAAACAAGTTGGTCAAAACAAGTCAAAGTAAAGTCACAAGCAATTGTTGTTAAAGTCTTAGCAGGTTTGTAAGTCTTCAAAGTCATCAAATCTGTGTGATTCGAGTCCACACGTGTGGTATTCTGTTGTTGCTTTTTACTAGTTGCTAAGATCGTTTGTAACAGACACCCAGCAGCTCATTGCAATATGATGTCAATTGTAAAAAGAAAGTGAGGAGTGTGTAACTGTAAGCTGATGTTCAACAAATATGCTGCTGTAAAAACACAACCTGCCTGCGAACTTTACTAGTTTTGCTGTTAGTGGGACATGAGTCAAATATGACGGCGACGTGTGATGGATGACAAGATAGGAGCTCTGTCTTTGCATGCTTTACCTTATCAGCGTCTGCATTATCTGTGCTAAAGTTGATAAACTGTTCGTGGGCTCACATGGCACGAGCTGTGTGAGATCAGCACCATTGTTTAGTGTAAAGCCTCATTTGTACCTTCATCAGGTATTTATTAGCAGAGTAGTAACATTAGATGGATAAGTAGCCGAGGAGGGGTCAGTGAATATATGCTGAATACAGCATGCACCTTTCTGTGTGTGTGTGTGTGTGT
>CAFUXE010000061.1:30367-55640 GCA_903364295.1 Serranus cabrilla | reverse complement strand
CACACACACACATTTACAGAAACACCTTCTCTCCCTCTCTGGTGCTTTTACACTGATATTGTCCTCTCTCTGTCGCTCTGTCTGTCTCCATCTCTCTTTGACACACACATGCAGATCAAGTGTCTCTTGATGCCATATCAGCTAATGACAGAGGCTGTCCGGCCAAATGTCACAATAAGCCCATGGGAGCCCCTCTACAGGCTGTCAGGAGCAGCTTAATGAGCGATCTTGTTGCCTGTGCTGTACTGTACTACAATCACATTGGACAGCTGTTGATGTCGTCTCTTGTTAATGCCTCTGAAATTAATAGTTGTATGATGTTGTATTATCAAGGTTAAAGTTGACTCTTTTTTCTCCCTTTCTCCTCGTCCTGTCTCCTGTCTTCTCAGGCTCATCGCCGTCCCATTAAGCAAATGTTTAGGTGTCAAGGATCGGATTCGGATTCGAGCTGCTTGCATCCCAAAGCTGGAGACCTTCTACAAACAGAACAGTCGGCAGCCATCGCAAGTTCGTATCACTTTTCTCTCTGTGCCGATATCTGTCAAAGCCTATTTTATTTCTCTGCACTTTTACATCTTAACCCACTCGAATCTCTTCAGGGTGTTATTTTATGCTGGGTTAATAAAATATATTTATCTGGGAAACCTTCAGTTATTACTATGCAATAAGCTTCACAAGCATGGATAGTAAAAATACAAAATAAAACATTGATTTAATCCACATTTTGATCTACGGTTCATATTCTCCCAAAAAAGACGCTTGTAAATCAAATTTAAGACAGTAAAGGTGACAATAAAGTATGTATTGGTTTATTTAACAGCGTACATTAATAAACATTGCTGAAATTGCACCAGCGGAAGCTGTTTTTCTAGAGTCCCCTGGACAGAAGTTACAAAGACATTCTGAAAAAAGAACAAAACGTATAAAAAAGTTATTGACATCATTTATAAGCATGCTTGGCAATAATAAAATCATCACACAGACACCATGTCTCATCTCCACAGAGATGCTGTGTAGATCCCCGTATAGTTTGGAGAAGCAGCAGGTGGAGTGTGAGCATAGAAGATAAGCTGCTAAAACCCTAACCCAATAAAAAAATCCAAACTATCCCTCTAATAGGACTGCTGTGAATTCACCACCATGCCCAGTGTTAGTAAAAGGAGAAGTGAAGGGAAATGTGTGATGGGTTCATGCAAACGTGGATGTTTGCATACATTTGCAAACCAAAATGCAGATAATAAAAAGATAGGGGTGAAACTGCATGAGCAGCACCAGCACAGTTTGATATTAGTAAGTTTGTGTTGAGTGCGGTTGCATCTTGGCCACAGAGAATGATTGATTGGCGGATTTCTTTTCGGTGAGTTGTCAGAACAAGGAACTACTTAAAAAAAAAGAAAAGAAGTTTCCAGAGAAATCCACGAGTCACTGTGAACTAAGTGTTTGGTGCCATGATTCAACAGTGTGGGAAAATGATACTTCCTTTAAAAGCCTCCACCCATCATCCTCATGTATTACTGTATCATTTCCTTCTGTGAAACATCTAATCAGAAATCTTAATTAACTTCTGCATCAAAAATCAGCGTGGCAACAATCCTGCTGTACAGTTAGAAATGTTCCACCATGCAGAGAAAGTTGTTATTTTCTCACATTATCAGAAAACAGGTGCAGACAAGTTCCAAAAAGGTTCCCATGCAAATCCTCCGGGCTCCTCGTGGTTTCGTTTGGCATTGCGATACTGAATTTCCAGCTCTGCTCTGCACCTGACAAGGACAAGACATGACTTGACATATCACATCAAAATACACTGTTTTGCTCCATGAGAACTGTTATGTGTTGTATCTCTGTGTACAATCTTTTGGCCACAGGCAGAGTCGACAGAGTAGTAGAATATTTATCTGTATGAGATGCAAGCCTTTAAATAAAACAGTCAGGGGAAACTGTCGGCTTCAACTTCTATCCTTTAATACAACAAAGGTAGATGAAATATGTAGAATATTAGTTTAATTAAAATTAACGATGTTTCTTGAAGCACGAGGACCTTTTTAAAAGCACCACAACCCAATTTAAATGATCAGGATACAACCGGGACCCTTTAATCTTGTTCCATCATTATCAGTGCAGAATACATGATTAGATTCAGCACATTTATCATTGCAGGAGTCCTCCATTATGACAGCTTAAATATGCATCTTGAATTTTTCTGTAATCAAGTACAACTGTCAGTGGGATTAGCAAGCATCCCTGTCTGCTGGTAATGTAAAATGTGTGAAATATTGCATTTCAGGGAGTTGAGACAGCAGCCAGCAGCATAAAACCACTTTGCCAGTTTCTGTAGTTTGTGTGTTCTCTCTTGTATCTTGTGTGTATCTTGTGTGTATCTCTCCTAATATGTATTTGTGTTTGTGTATTCAGAGTGAGGTGGTGAGCCTTGGAAAGCAGTGTGGACTCACCCAGAGAAAGATCCAGACGTGGTTCAGACACAGAAGGAACCAGGATCGACCCAGCAACACCAAAAAGTTCTGCGAGGCCTCGTGAGTTTCTGTTTCCTTAAACAAACATACTTTATTCTTCTCTAATGAACGGTTTGTTTGTTATCCGACAATGTAAAACACAAGTTTAATCACGATATGATATTATATATTATCTTGGTGAACAGGGGGTCAAAATGAGACAATATCAAATCCCCTTTTGACACAATCAGTTAAATGTTTATCAACTCACAAAAATTCATCACATGTTGATTTAAAATGCCTTATTTTAAAACAGACTTCCCATATACAGTATCTCTATATATCTATAGTCTGAGCCGTTTCTTAACAAATGGTAATAACATCACGGAAACCTTTTATGTTCATGTGAATACACAGTAATGCCTCTTTGACATTTCTTCAGTCTGTTCCTGTTTTCACTCATTTAATTCATACCGCAGCCTCTAACGGATGATGTTTGTTTTTATCTGCAGCTGGCGTTTTGTCTTCTACCTCGTATCGTTCACTGCAGGGCTCGCCTCTTTAATTAATGTAAGTCTCTTTATCACTGATTACAGTCATTCATACCATGTGTAGGAATAACACTGGACTGAAACTGGGTAATTGGATAGCAGTAATACAAGTGAGCAGTAATATATATACACATATTCGTATATAGCGTCCTGGTCCCAGACTTTATAACTTTTTTTTCTCACATGGCTTATATTAATATCATCTGACGTCTCTGCTGATGACTGTTTTATTCTCCAGACTCCGTGGTTCTGGGATCACAGAGAGTGTTGGAGGGGTTATCCCAAACAGGTGAGCAGGAAATAGTCTAATTTTAAATGAAAGTTGTTGATGTAAACTGTCCAACATTGGTCAACTTGGCCTGTCAGGCCTCTCTCTCTTTTTCACATTTGCAGTCTGCTAATACACTCTCCATCCATCCTATAAAGGACAAATAAGGAAAAAAAACAATGTCAGGCAGGATTTCAGGGGACAGTAAAGCCTCATTAATCATGTAAATTGAAGTAAGAACTTTAAATTATTGTAAATGTTTGACATGTTGTTGTTGTTTTTTATTTAGATCCAATAAAGTGGAGTAAGTTCATAAGACAAAACAAAGGTTTTGCTCCTTTTCTTTCCTGTCAGTCAGACAAAACACTGTTTGAAAACTCCTTGAAGTTGCAGTTTATTTTACTACGTAATTAATTATGTGAAAAATAACATGACCACTGCATAAAAAGAAAGATTTATTAGTCTTGACAATAACTGTTGTCTTTATACAGCCCTAATACAAAATAAACTTCCTCTCAAGCATGACTGGGATAAAACAACAGCTGGGAGGGACCAAGAAAACACAGTCTGTATGCAAAGTCTGTATAATAACTTAACCGCAGAAGACTTTGAACTTATAGCTCCGTTTGTTCAGTCAGCTCCACCCACCCATTAACGCTGTTACCCTGACTTTGTAAAGCTAATATCTCTGCTGCCTTGACGACAGTTAGGTATGCCTGCAGGTCGGCATTCCTTCGAGGAAGCCAGCCTTCCTCGTGCGGTCATGGCCCCCAACAGAAAACACTAGAAAAGAATTGCAGAGCCGCAGCTCTCTGTATCTGCAGTTTGACTGATTGCAGGCAGCACTAAAGACATTTTGGAGGCCTCGTTGCGTCTGAGAGAGGATGTGTTTTTTAGCGTTAAATGCTTCAGTCAGCTTCCTGCCATTGTGTGGCTGCAGACTGTGAATGCATGAGGTGTTTGAATTGAGATAGAAAACCACCCCTCCCTTTGAATAAAAACACTTCCTCTTTTTAAAAGCAGGTTTGTACTGTACTTGATGTAACATATACAGTAGCAGGAATGTTAGGGAGCTTTGGAAACACTTCCTCAACTTCACAGCTGTACTTTTTCACACAATCCAATACAATAGGTGAGAATGACACATTTTTACTGCCTGAAAAACTGCATGTTTATTTTCCCAAAACTACACAGGACTGGCATAATGTGGGCTTGTGAGAACCGAAGGCTTGTGGTGCCCATAAAGCCCGATCTCAGTCAGGTGTCCTGAGTTCAGAGGTCACGAGTCCCCTTTGAAATTGGTCATGTCAGTTTTTACCTTGCTGCAGTTTAGCCGAACTTTAAAGCGTTATTTAGGCTCCTTCCTGACAGGTTATCATAGCATGATTAGTAAGAAAGACGTCTCTGTGTATTATAGTTTCATATGATACCAATTCAGTATCATATCAGCTTCCTAAAGACCTCCTAATGTCTGCCAGGATCTGAACAACATCCATATTTTAAAAAACATGTTTCAAAAGTTTTGCTTTACTGTCTACAGTATATTTTCTGGTGCTTTCACACAAATCACTGAGTGTACCTTCTGATTGTTTCTCTCTTCCTCTCTTCAGCCCGTGGACGAGGCTCATTACTGGTATTACATCTTAGAGATGGGATTCTATTTGTCGCTGCTTCTGTGCGTCTCTGTGGACGTCAAGCGAAAAGTGAGTGTGACCTTCAATTTAAAGGATGTGACCTTCCACACACACAAACACAAACACACACAAAACAACTACAAACCTCAGAGCAGCACCCTGTTAGTTTTCTCATGGTTTCTCCTACATTTCCTCTCATTTTGTGCCTGAGATTTCAGTCAACTGTTGTTTTTTTGCCTTTTTGCTCAGTTTAATCCAAATGTTGTTTTTCTCTTGCACGATTATACTTAATACGGATTATACACTGGATTATCTCCTATTACATCATAACTCTGTGTACTTTGTGTTTGCTCTCATTTTACAACTGAGTGTCACAGGGTTTTAAATCTTTAGTGAGAGATTAGCACAAACTGGACAATTTACTGAAATAGAAATAGGAAGGAGAAATAGTTTTACCCCAAACCTCACAAAGGAACTTAAACTTAAATAGTATGCTCTGTATCAGTAATACGTAAAGTGGGGTTTGTGGCACTCTGTCAGGAGACCTCTGAAAAGTTTTCAGATGAAATATGTATGAATAATAATGTAGAGCCCAAGTGATATGGGATTTTTGAGACCGATGTTGATACTGATTTTAGAGAGGGGAAAATTAATTGATTGATTTTCACCACTCTGCAAATATACCCAGACAGCTGCTTTCTCACACATAAAACCTTATTAAATAATATTTAACATTGCTATAGATTACACAAACAATCTATCACAATATCAGCCAATTCTATAAATGCTAACTGACAAAATAAAGAATGAATAGGAATCAAATAAAAAGCTAAATAAACATCATTACTGTTCAGCGTTATTTATTGTTTAAGAAAGGTTTTCATAACGGCACATATAACTGTCTCTATATACAGAACTTTCAGTAAATAATTCATCTATTTTTCATGTTTCTGTGTTTAAAGGAAGCTATTTGCTTACTGCTGCTTTCTTAGGAAATATCCTTAATTCATTTGGAGAAAACCCCCAAAAACTAAGGTTGTTTCTGTGCAGCTCCAAGCTGCTGATCTAAGGTGTCCGAGCTTCAAACAAATCACTTCAGACAACATGTAAATCTGCCTCTCCAACCCCTGGAATAACTGATGAAACAAAACCTCAGACGGAGAGCTGCTGAAGTTTCTATACATCTTCCTCATTGTGTGTGTGGTCTCTATGTATTCATTCCAGGACTTCAAGGAGCAGGTCATCCATCACATCGCCACCATATGCCTCATCGGCTTCTCCTACTGTGCCAACTATGTGAGGGTTGGCACCGTGGTGATGCTGCTGCACGACTCCTCTGACTTCCTGCTCGAGGTAAAACACCACACGGGTTTCATGTAGCTGGAGAAAAGGGAAGGAGGAAATGCATCATGAAAATGTATTGAAAGTTCAACCCCTTCCTTGTAGTGTTTGTGCCGTTGCACAAAGGCCACAGGGAACTCGACCTGAATACAGCCATTGTGTTTTTATTGCGGAAGTTTCCCCTACACCCTAACACATTATAAACCTGTGAACTGAGCTGCACTGATAGACAGAAAAGCATTATGGTCTCTGGTAACAATAAAAATACCCTTTGTGGCTATAAAAGCTTTTCCTGTTGGTCCCTCAGCGAGATAATTGCGTCACAGTCGAGATGTTTCTGCGTGTTGCATTTCACTGATAGCATCTTTAAAAAGAAACGACACTGTCACTGTCTTGTCAAAGCTGAGGAAATATGTGGAGCGAGTCCTGTGACCTCAGGCAGGACCGGGTGTCTGATAAAACTCAGAAAGTGACGATGTGGGCAGTCCCACCCACAAAAATATACTTTATTATTAACCAGTCGTTAGTTTAGTAAATTATTCCTGTTTTCTTTTGCTTATTTTTGTTGTTTTACAATCATGAATATATTGTTGTTGCATTTATATAATGGAAGATTTTTGGAACAATATTAAGGATAGTCGTGATTTATTACTCACCCTGTCTAACCTAAAACTCTTAAACATTGTAAACAAAGATCCAAAAAACGTCACACAGGGTGAGTAATTGATGTAAATAACATCATTTTGGAGTGAATTTTTTAAGGGAAGAGATGATGTATGTATTTGGTGACAAGATCGTTTTTAATTTCTTGTTAGACATTGAGAAAAGATATTATATTGACAGTGATAAATTCATTCAAAATCCCTGAAATAAGGTCAGGGAAGGTTCAGCCAGTGTTAGGGAGACTCACCTGCAGCTACAAGGCTTCAGTCTCAGGCACCAAACCTGTTTTTGGCTGCTCACTGTAAATCCCTCTAGAAACAGTGTCTGAGAAAAGCCGCAGAGATTAATTCTAGATATAAGCTGTAAGTGTGTTTGGTTTGGATATCTAACAGGCAGTTTCCCTCCTGACAGTCTGCCAAGATGCTGCACTACGGGGGCTGGACGAAGGTGTGCGACTCGCTGTTTGTCGTCTTCGCTCTGGTCTTCCTGGTGACGAGGCTCGTGGTGTTTCCCAGCAGGTAAAAAGATCATGGTGGAATATGATATTTCATTTTTTCTGATCTTTGCCCCTTTTCTTCTCTTAGGGTGGTAGTGATGGTTTTCAGTCTGTTCATCTCATTTTTAATGCACCAAAGTTGGATTGTCAAGCTGAAAAACTGACGTAAACACAGTCATACATTTGATTTGCATGTCCTATCAATATATTTCTTTATTGCGTCATACACTGCTGCTTTTTTTTTTAGTTCCTGCAGCGTGTACTAAAGTTGAACTGTCGAGGATCTGCTCTGATCTGATCTGTTTCTTCATGCATCTGTGCCCCGCTGTCTCTCCCTCCCACCTACATGACATCAGGGTTTTTTTTACCCGAGTAAACAGTTAAGAAACAGTGCTGCAGTGATCAAAATGCTCCAAACCACTGGCTCTCAAACTCTGTACTACCCATTAAACCTCAGAAAATCCACTACTTAGACAGACATTACAGCAGCACATTATTTATTGACTGTTCTCATCCACAGCGTCTCTCTAGAAAGATGTTTAAGTATCAAAACTTAAGCCTGGTTTATATTTTCAATCAGGCTTTTCCAGCTGACCCTCACTTCTTTTCCTCATAGCTCCTGTTTGGAACCACAGTTAATTTAACCTCCTTTATGTTAAATTGTTGGACCTCATAGTATTTTTATTCAAAATGTTGCAGTAGTTTGATGCATGATTCACATTTGACCTACATTCAATTGAATACAGTACAAAGACAAAATATGTAATGCTCAAACTGGGAAACTTGTTTTAACATAAATATAAACACTCATCCTCAATTAGATGCGTTTAAATAAATGTATTTAAAAGTTGTTTGTATTTTTGATTTCTCCACCACTAGGGGGCGCTCATGCACCAGCTGTGGTAAACATACAATAGTTTGCTCTAAAACCTTTAAGAATACAGCTGAGTGTCTGACTGTGTTTTCTTCCAGAGTAATCTACACGACCTGGGTGGTGTCTCTTGAATTCTTCGAGCCCTTCTTTGGTTATTATTTCTTCAACGGCCTTCTGTTAGTGCTGCAAGCCCTGCACGTCTTCTGGGCGTATCTCATCCTGCGCATGGTCTACAAGTTTGTGTTCCTGGGCAAGGTGAGAGGAGTGCAAATGAAAAGGCGAGGGGGAGTGAGTACAATAACTTTGTTACATTCATTTTATTGTCTTCATAGGTGGAGCGTGACGAGCGCAGCGACGAGGAGAGTGAGGTGGAGGATGAAGAGGAGGAGCCTGAAGAAGAAGGGGACGAGTGCAGCTGGGAGCAGAGAAAGGGTACCATCAACTCCAAACTGGTGTCGCTGGCTAACAACTGTGTGCTGAACAACCTGACCAACCAGAGGAACATAAACAGCAGGCTGCCCAAAGCCAGATAGTGCAGCAGCCTTATTCTACGTCGACCGAGCCACACCGGAAAAATACGTTGTTTCCCCGACTTCCTATTGGAGATGAACTCATTTCTGACATATGATACCTACACACGGCTTGTGTACATCGGTCCATTGATTATTTCAGATCAAGATAGGTCGACATCCTGCTTATCTTAAAATAAAGAGGGCGAAGAAGCACAGATGATTGTAAGTCTGCTCACCCTGTGGGACGCCATCGTTACCCGAACCACTGCATACAAATAGATTTGGCAAAACAAGGAGACGGTGAAATTTCCTTTACAGCAAATCATGTGTTGTTTTTGCAGATTTTATATTTATGCTGTTTCTTTTCATTGTATTATAATAACTTGTTTGTAAATACATAAGGACCTGTACTATAATGTATTTATCATTTTCTTTGGTCAACAAGGAAAACAAATTGTTTTTTACACAAAACCCAACTGTTCTAATCTAATGTGTGTGTTTTAAAGAGTGCAAGCTAAAGCTAGAATTAATAGTAATTCTCTCCCTCAGCTTTGTATCCACATACACGATCTAGTTGATTGTACATAGATTATTAAGAATACTGATTGTAGTAAAGCTGTTGATAAACCACTTTATATATCTATTTTTTATGAGCCATTTACTCAACAGGTAATTTTTATGTTGTAATCTGTGACAGAATCTAAAAGGCTCCTGCAGAAACAGTTTAGGGGTAGTTCTATTTTTCTGTGATAGGATTGGTCAGTTACTTGTTAGCAGAGCTGTGGCGCCCTCTGGTGCCCAGAGAGGAAGTAGACTTGTAGAAAAAGCACTCCTGATTTTACTACTGCTCCTTGGAATATGGATTCAAACAATATGTGCGTGTGAGTGTGTGTTTTGTTTCCTTTTCTACTTTGAATAACATTGTGACAGGCAGCATGATTTCTCAACAAGGTTTTTGTTAAGGTTTGCTCTCCTGGACTTTAGTTTTGTGCCTTGGCTGCTGTTTTTACACTATTCTGTGACAAACACTTGATATTAAGCTCTGTGTGTGAGTAGGATATCCTTTACTGGGCAGGTTTTACTGTGACTGGTTTAAACGTTTTGTTTGAAATGTTGGTGAGGATGCTAGTGAATAGGTAAGCCATGAAACGCATGCACACAGACGGGCATTAGCGAGACGAGTTGTCTGCAAAGGTCAAATGCTTTATGATTAAGATTTAACAATTTATATGGAGGTTGGTGGCATATTTTGATAAGACTGGGCTCTACTCTGCTGTACTATTTGGATTCAACATGTTTTTAAAGCGGACATGTCATGTGCATTTTCAGCTTTATACTTGTGTTTGGGGTTTCTACTAGAACATGTTTACATGCTTAAATGTCTGTCTGAATATACCTGTCGCTTTGTTTTAGTGCCTGTCTCTCAAAGCTCAGTCTGCTCTGATTGGCTTGTGAGGTTACATGGCACTCTGGCCCTGGGTGGAGATGCTCACATGGGTGAAGGTTATTCTAATAAGCGCACATGTGACATAGGAAGGACAGATATATCTGAATAGCTTTTTCTGTTAGGAAACAAGGTTTTCTTCCTTCACAGTTCACTCCAGATACCCGAATGTAAGTCCACAAACACTGAAAAGTGATTTTTTTTGTAATATGTCCCCTTTAAACGACTATCTCAGTGTCCGTTAACGCTTTCCAGACTTGTTTCCAGGTTCCATCTTCATCAGTACAGCACAGAGATATTGATCTGTCATTCCACAATGAACACAGGTGTTACATTATCACAGGTAAGCAAACTCTTTTAGTGAAACCTGCGTTTGTCTGTCTCATACTGCAGCCCGCACATGATCAAGTTGTAGAGCACCCAAAGGGCTGATCCACTGGATAGCGCACTAAACGTGACCCCCGTTAGAATATTTTTACAATTAAAAAACAAAGTAACATGGAAGTAACACTTGACTGTTCTTTTATGAGTGCACATGCTTTGTTGATTGTGTGGCCGGTTGGAGGGTTTTAATAAATGACTTCTATTTAATTAACAGGCAACGCTGTATTCATTTAAGTAGAAGTATGTATGTGGTGATTCAGTCCAGTTTTCTGTCTCTGAGGCATTAAATCTACAGGTTGTCTGATTAGATTTTGGAGGTTAAAGGTCAGGGTCACTGAAAACAGATACTCAAGAATTTTTATACACTAATTATGACAACATTTCACTCAAATGCCTGATAGAAAAAAAAATGAAGTGATGACATTTTATATTCAAAAGGTCAACTTTGTGACCTTAACATTTGATTGAATCTGAAGCTTGTATAAATCTTCTGTGCTGCAGCGTTAAAGATGTGTGTGAAGCTAAAACATTTTAGAATTTCTAGCTTATTTGTGCATCCAGTGTTGTCTGCTGTCATAGTTCACCAAGAGCTTCAGGCTGCTGTTGTTTCAGCATGTGACAAAGCTCTCTATCAGTCATCTGTCTCTAAGTGAAGACAGCATACTTCTCACTGGAAGTTGGTGGAATGTAACTAAGTACAATTTATCAAATACTGTACTTGAGTACAGTTTTGTACTTTACTTGAGTATTCCTATTTATGTAACTTTATACTTTTTACTCCACTACATTTAGCTGCCAGCTTCAGCTACTTTAAAGGTCAAGATATAACATGAAAAAAATGAGCAAAAATATATTTGCTTGTTTATAAATTAAACCATAGAACAGTATGATAAGTGCGTAATTAAGTGTGTTATTAGTACTTTTACTGAAATAAAGGATACAAATAATTCTTCCACCACTGGAAGTAATTCACTGGGAACATTCATGTCAATAAAATGACAACTTCTATTACACCAAAAAACAGATGTTTTTTTAATTTATTGATTTTTTTTAACTGCATATATGATATATATGGGTGTACACTGCAACTTGACTGATTGGTGGAGGTAGACAATACATGTTGTTTTTTCATCCAAATAATAACCTCTTAAAAATAAAAACCTATTTATGAATGACACTTTAAATGTTTGCATATAAGTGAACACCAACGTTGCTATTTGGAATAAATTAATGCATTTTCATTCAGTCACATCACGTGACCATCCTCATGGTGACACACCCTCTGACAGGCACGGGGCACGGTATGGCGTCATCCACCTGGATGCAGGTGTCTATGTAAGGGTCCATCAGCACCATGTTTGGGAATGCTTTGTTAATCCCCCTCTCACTGACCAGGTACATCTGGCCGCTGACCGCCGTGCAGCCGCAGAAGAACTTCCTGTCCAGACATTCCTCCTCCAGCAGAGTCCACTCGTCTGTCTCCACATCCAAGCGCAAGGCTTGTCCTCCGAACAGGTAGAGGGCACCGTTCAGCTCTGTGGCAACCAGGTCATAGCTGTGAAAGAGTTCAAAAACAACAATAAACTAATAAAGAAATATCAGTCTCAGACAGAATATGGGCTATTTAAACATCATATTATAACATCAGGTTTAACTGTTTATATTTGTATATATATTTTGAATTTTTTTTGTATGTTGACCTTTTCTTTTCTCCTTATTTTCTGTTCAAGCTCACAGTACTAACCCTAATCCCTATTTATATTTTAAGTAGTTTGTTCTTATGCACCAATAGCAGATTCCTTGTATGTGAAAACCTACTTGGTAATAAAACTGATTCTGATTCTGAAAACGAACTCACCGTGGAAATGGAGAATATGAGACCACATCCCACTGATCCTCCTTAACCGTGTACCTCTGAATCCCTCCGAACACCTCCCCGTTCTCATCCAGACCACACGCCACGTAAAAACACGACCCCAGAGCAGCAGTGGCGGCCCTCTCCACAGCCCTGACCATGGGGCTGACCGCCTCCCAGCCCTCCTCTGACCCCAGGACCAGCCTCTCTACATCGGCCACCAGCCCCTCATCCATGCTGCCCCCCAGGACATACAGTACCGAGTCCAGGCCTATGGAGCAGTGGCTGTGCCTGGATTTCTGCAGGGCCGGCCCATCCACCCAACGCTGGTTCCCACATTCATATATCCTGACCCAGTCCACGCTGAACCACAGCACGTCCCGGAAGTAGCCGCCTGTCACGACCACATTGTCTCCTGCATGATGAGAAGATCAGAAAATAATGAAATGGAAAGCACAATGGAAATAAATTATTCTTATATCCAATATGCTATGTTGTGTCATTTTTGTTGCATTCAATGTCAGACAAAAGATGATTGAAATATTTGAAACTTTACATATGAAAAAATACACATTCAGCCCCTTGTTCATCCTAAGTTTCATTACTATTCTCATCACCATCACTACTGTCACACCCCACCATTACCTACTGCAGCTACCGAGTACTGTGTGAGGTTCTTCCTCTGCAGAGGCTGACAGCTCTGCCATCTGCCACTGAGGGGGAAAAATTGGTACAGAGACTGCTGCTCCTGATCATGAGGTCCACCCAGGACAAAGAGGGTCTCTCTGGCCCTGGTCCTCGTCATTGACCTGCCCACTGACCAAGACGTCGGGAAATGTTCGTCCAGAATGCGGATGAGCTTGGCTCTGGGGTCAGAGCTTTTCATTCTGGTCATGAGTTCAGTGATAAATGTTATAGAGAGCGACTCAGGCCTCACCAGCTGGATGAGCTCCAGAAAATATTCCTCTCGTTTAGAGTCAAAAGAAGCCCAGCGTAGTGTGGCCTCCAGGGCCAGATCATCTTTATGTATGGCCAGGTCATCACAGTTCAGAAGGTCTGCCACTGTCTCCTTCGACAGGGACAGGAAGTCCTCTTCAGCAACAATAGCAGAGAAGTGTGTGAGCACCACCTGTCGTGCTGTCGTGTAGAGCTGAGTGCAGCCCAGCCGCCAGGCGTACGCCATCATTCCCAGACAGTTAGAGAGGTGCAGCTCACGCTCCAGGAACTTGCAGCACAGCAGTCGGGCTCGCTCCAGCTGTAAAAAGTCTGCAGTCTCAAGGATCCCCAGAACATTTTCTCTGTTTAAAGCTAGGTTGGATGTCTTGCTGTATTCCATCAAAACCCTGAAGTGCTGCAGACTCACACCTTTGAGCTCCACCTTCCTTTTGCTGCTCTCCAGACCACAGCCAAAGAACAGAGCCCTGAAGTAGGGACTCTGGAAGGCCAGTCGCAGACGGTTCACATAAAAACTCTCTCCTTCGACTCGTAGAACAGCATCAGGGACTACATCGGGTCCAGAGTTAGAGTCTGTCACCTGTGAAGCAGATCTATCCTCGTCAAGTTGGTTTATCTGTTCAGAGAGGACCGTGAATTTAAAGCTCTGCGGTTTCAATTCAGTGTCGGCTCTGCAGGCCATGTCACAGCCACACCAACCTTCTGCTGTGCAGCGCCTTGTCCCAGTTTACAACACACCAACTGGTGATATTAATAGACTTTCCCCCCTGACTGACTGCTGGCTGAAGCAACAGGAAAAAGGAGGTCAGTCTGAAAAACAGACAATCACTTTAACAAACTGAGGCCATAAAATTCTTTAATTCAACATAAACAGTTTCATTCATCAATAAGATAATGTTCTCCTGTTAGCAATTTAATGAAAGAGTCAATATACTAATAAACAACAAATCAGTGACGTCAGGTGCAGGCGCTCAACGATTTGATTGGTGGAACACTTCTGAGGTCACAGTTTAACTTCCGTGTCACGCAGCTAACATGGCGGTGAGTTCGTTTGGTTTTCGCTTTCATTCAAATATCTTCTTAACTTTGCACCTAAACGCATTCACGTGGATATTTCAAGCCACTAATTGTTAATACAGACCATGACCTGAGATGTCGAACACATATTCTAAACTAATGTGGCGCTTTTCTTTTATTTGCTAACTTGGCTAGCCAACCAAAGCTAACCTCAAGCTAAGTGTTTGTTAGCTTACATGTGACTTACAAACAAATGTCGCTTTGCTCTGTGTAGGATAAAGAAAAGAAGAAGAAGGAGAGCATCTTCGACTTGTCAAAATACATCGACAAGCCGATTCGTGTGAAGTTTCAAGGGGGACGAGAGGGTAGGTGGATTAATCCTGAAGCTAATAAGCTATGCTAACCCACGTAGCCGGTGAAAGCGGTGCATGTTTGTCTTGCTCCTAACTAATGAAAGCTGTACTGTGTATTTTCCTCTTAGCCAGCGGTGTCCTGAAGGGTTTTGATCCTCTGTTGAACCTGGTGCTGGACGGCACAATCGAGTACATGCGTGGTAAGTTACAAACTCTGCAGGAAATGTATAGTTTAATCAAACAAAAGAAATTAAAATGGGCCAATTTGAGCTCAGAAGTGAGTTAGTAAAACAGTATAGAAATCAGAAAGATATTTTATGCCTTCTCTCTCTGCATTTAGGATAAGAGAATATGTGTATAATGTATAAAATATAGTAAAAGGGTGCTTTTGTCTGTATCTACTTGATGTGTTTCCATTTCCCTTGACCTGAACCCAAACTTGTCATCCCTGTGATTTCTTACCACAACCTGTTACAAAAGCTTTAGTTTTAAGCATTTACATATTAAAATATGTCAACCCAACTAGTCCTATGTTTTACATTTTGTTGAGCTGTATGCTTGCCTTACCCCAAATGTCCTAAACAATGATCAAACGAAGTGCTTTCTTCATTTTATTTACAGCTCAGATTCTCTCTTTTGAATCGGGTGTTTGTGTAAAATCTATTTAAAGGGACCCTGTACCTGTTTGGCAAGACTGTGTATCGTGTTATCCATCTGCACATGTGCATCGTGTGCAAGACTGAACTAAATGGGCACCCACGGCTCTCAATCTTGCTCTGTAGTTCTACTAGTGATCAAAAGCTCCACGAAACAACAGATTCATAAAAAAAAAGTCACTTATATGACATGTAAACTCTAATTCTTGTGCATCTGTGACCTCCATCCATTCTTGTCTCTCCAGATCCAGACGACCAGCTGAAGCTGACAGAAGACACCAGGCAGCTGGGGCTGGTGGTCTGCAGAGGAACCTCCGTAGTGCTAATCTGTCCTCAGGACGGCATGGAGGCTATACCAAACCCTTTCATACAGCAACAGGACGGCTAACACACAGTCTGTTTCCTGCTGAATTACACACACACACACAAATACAACAATGCACACACGTGAACATTTTGTGTAGTTTTTTGTTGTTTTAATTTTAAAAAACAAAATAATAACAAATGTAATAATGCGTCCAACTAATCAAATTTCTGTTTAAAATCATAAGTTGATCAGCAAAAGGACACTTGGAAGCACTTTGCTTTTGTTTCTGTCTGTGCTGTGCAAGTTTGCAAAGATTTGAGTTGTAAAGAACCCACAAGTTTGGGAAGGTGTAACAGAACCGTTTTCTTTTTATCCACAAAAAGAAACTTTTTTACTATTCTTTGTTGTTTTTGATAAGAAAATAAAATGAAAATGTATGTTAAGAGTTGCTAAATTTGTTCCTTTTTGTTCTTGTTCATATCGGATGGATGGACGGACTACTAGATGTCTGAATCTATTTCAGTAATTTTATATATGATTCATAGAATTGTGAAAGTTACAGCAATTTAATGAGCATCAAGCTGCTCTAGCGAATCCAACCACTGACCCACTGATGTTTTGCTGATTAACTCCGTTTGTGGTCAGACTAAAATACATGGTGTCCATAAAGTCTCTTTACAATTAAAAAAAATATATATTGCAAAGGCAATTGATGAGATATATTAATCAGAAAAATTAACAATATTTACGCCTCATTTTATAATAATTTCCATATATTTGTCTGTTGATTTGCTTTTGTAATAGATATTTTAAGCTTTAAAGAAACTTGATGGACACCCTGTATGCCAAATTAATTAAAGTTAGCTACTGCTAATGTACACCTGCAGACCTTTGATAATTAAACAAGCTAATATTTGTGTTATCTTTTATAACCTCTGGCCAGCTACTTCAGCCCAGCTGAGGAACTCTCAACATTTAATCGTGTCTGGTGAAGACACTCGATTGGCTGCAGCTCCTTCCCTTTTTTTAATGGAGTGACATAAGTATTTGATTGTGATCTTTGAAAGTGTTTAGAGGTATAATGGGAGTGTGTGTGTTGTGTGTGTGAAGATAAGCCACTCAAGCCTGTCTGCACACTGACAAAGAGACATTTGTGGTAATAACTGCTGTGACTCGAGGTGCTTCAGGCAGGGTGGGGGAATCATATGTAAACTGCTTTACCTTTGTTAGGATTGTTCCTTTAGGAGGTGAAGTCAGGGGATTATATGCTGCTATGGCATCAGAAACATGGGAATGTGCCTTTTGTTAAAATAGGAAGCAGGTCATTTTAAATGGGGGTCTGTTATTGAAACAGCAATTACAAAGAAATTACAGTTCAAATATGCCACCTATGGATTTGTGAATATACCGGTAAATGATATATTTTATATAGGGATGCACTAATTGTGAAATGCTAGGCCGATAATGATGTTTTAGAATAGCAATTTGACCGATGCCAGTGCTAATGTTTTTTTTCATTTTGTGCCAGGAAAACAAAAATGTTATTTAAAAAAATAACTAAACTGCTCTAAAGGACTGTTTTGTCAGTCAATTAGACAGCACAAAATGTTTGACAGATCAGCCAATGCTATTGGTGAATACAACATTTTTCACTATATTTTTTTGAGCCAGTGGCAGTCAACTATACCGATAGACCGATAACCGATTTTGGCATATGGGCATATTCCTATGACTGGGAATATAAAAACTCCTGAAGATGGGCTTTTATCTAACTAATATGTCTCTCTGTGTCAAACTAAGTGCAGTGGGTTACTAAACTCTTAATAAATGTGCTCTAACTGATTAGAGAAACAGTAATCCCGGTAAGAGGACCCTAATGGTTTGCTGGGTGTTGTGAGTCCAGGACCTGCAGCCAGGATTCCTGCAGGCTTCGCTCCTCCTCTGCTGCTCAGTCACTGTGTCAATGGAGCACAGGCAGGCAGAAACTAGAGGGAGCCCCGAGCTCCACTGAGATCTCTTATGTCTTGTTTTGCTTCCCTCCGACTTGCTGTAATGCGCGTTAAGGAGTAGCCGGTGTTTGTTGTTTACCTGGATATAATGGGAGCTCTGAGGTGACCGCAGAAAGGCTTGTGCACATCGAGGTGTAACCAGAGGGATCAACACCGATGGGAGGAGGGTCGGCCGGGGATTTCTCTAAAGCCGACTCGCCTTCCCAAAGTAAACTGAAAAGGTGAGCTACCTGCGGGACGGGCGCGGCACGCCCCTTGGCAGGTGGAACAAATAGCGGACCTCTCTGTCCTCTCCCTCGTCTTCCTCCATCCATGTATCTATTCTTGTGTGCGCCAAGTCACGCACTGAATACTGCGGGATACCGTGAAGGAAAGCGAGAAGAAAGAGGTGAGTGAGTTTACTTGAGAACATAAAGCCTGTATTGTTTAATCTTCACGCTGTGATGCACCCGGAGTCACCGCGCGTAATTCACAGGTGCGCTGAATATTCTCACCCGAGTCCAACTATTCATTGAAATCTTGTTACCTGCCGGTTTTAAGGGAAGTTAACTTTGTTTTTAGTGTGGCTTTTCCCCCACATCTGATGTGTGATCGCCAGGCAATATGGCCTCCCTGGTCTGTTTTACGCACGTCCTGTACAGTCTCAGGCTGCAGCTCTGCGGAACAAACCGCTGCTTGATGTTTCTGTGTGGTCTCAACGAGTTTATAATCGCTGTTTTGTGATTTGGGTATCTGGGTTTAAAATTAAACAAACTCTTCTCTGTGAGTCAAATTTCCATAGTTTATTCCTTAAGTTTTGGTGGGACACCGTAGTGTGAACTTAGTTTGTATGAATGAAAATGAATATAACTATCCGAGGATATGAAGAAACTATATGTGAGATTTCTTTTTCAGTTTTCTCTGTTATAATAGAAAACAATACAACAAAGCCTATATATGAATTTGAGTAAAAGTCATGTTTAACATTCCACCATTGGTTATTTACATGTGTTTACCAGGACTGGATCATTGTGTCTGTCGGGCATCATGATACTGGATACAGTGGCATGTGAGTTGTGAAGTTGTTGCTGTGAATCCAACATGGAGGTGAAGAAGAACGGAGGAGGAGGAGGGGAGCCGTGGTCTTCTCCAGGAGCCTCCCCTGCTCCCTCCACGCCTGCCTGCTACAGGAGCACCGTCATAGCTTTCCTCTTCTTCTTCCTCGTTATCGGGGTCTTTGCGGGTCTGCTCATTGGTGAGTTTCACCACACACGGCATACTTACACATACTACACAGGTGATAAAGGATTTTAGCTATTTATATACAAACTGAATTATTCTGTGTGTCCATTCTGTGGTTTCCAGCCTACCTGGTGCAGGAGCAGCATTATTTTATGGAGACGGTGGAGCTGAAAGGTCTGAAGTATGATCCAGTTCTGCAGGAGCAGAACTCTGGTTTCTCCATAGTGCTGACCTCAGTTTTAAAGTCCAAGGTTAGTGCAGACTGTTGCCATGTTGGGAACGTAGTGTTTTCTATAAAGGTCTCATATTATAAAAAGGAAGATGTCCATGTCCTTTTGTATATACCTTATAAACTAGGTCTGGGTGCTTATAAATACTGTGAAAGTATCACTTTACAACACTGTAATCCACAGGGTAATGCACACAGCTTTGTGTCATCACAGATTGTTGACAATAACAATACCATGGATGTAATATAAGACTGGATGCCAGAGCCAAAGGTGGCACCTACACCTACACTCAGTCCAATGGGAATTGCTCATAATTGATGTTGTTTGCAGTTCGAGGTGTCCTGTAGACACTTTTACAGGCGTCTCCTTTATAATGACTGAATCTGGAGAAAATGCTTTTTGGGGCTGCACAGATGCTACAATTACATTAGCCTCCACTAGGAAAGAATTGACTGCAGGGCATGACGGTGGCACGGTATCCATTTCTATAATAAATCCATGAACACAGAGTGCAGAGCTTTTGCGGGAGAATGCTGTTTCAAGAGACAGATTAAATCAGTGTTTTAGACAGAAAAAAATGTTTTTTTTTTTTTTTTACTTTAAAACATGTAAGTTTTAGTCATGTTCTAGTAGAAATCCAAATATGTATGAACCAGAAAATTTGAAAAATATGTTCCCTATAAAACTGTGTTCAATTTTACATTTTCCTTTTCTCACAGATTAAAAATGTCTTCACTGCCTCGTCGATATCACATCACTACGTTGATTGGAGTATTGTTGCCTATGGGTGAGTGAAAGCTGAACTGAAGCGGGCGAGCCCCTCCAAGCAAAAAAAGCCCCCAGAAATTGAAACAAGCAACACTGTTTGTGTCTTCTCAGTAACATTAATGGTGACGTGATGGCAACATTCAGACTGGTCTTCAGGGTGTCCAAGATCCAGCAGTATTCAGACAACTTCATTCAGGACCTGCTGAGAGCAGGACTCGGCTCTGTGATGCACGGGCAGCCACTGGAGGTGCCCGGGTTTGGAGAGATCAATGCTATCATCTTACTGGGTAGGAAACTATACTTTCAGATGACTGTCTGTCCTGCAAGTGGGTGTGTGTGTGAGTGACAAGAAATAGGCCACAGGTGTGTGGTGCATTGTGTCAGGAGCTCCACAGTCCTCACTTTAACTAACGTTTGTCTTTTTCCTCATTCCCAGGAGCCAGTGGGAAATCATTTTATGCTATTGGAGATGACATGATCGGTGAGTCAAGATGTTGACTCATGTGAAAGTGAGCCTGCAAATAATCCTACAGCATATGTTAACTATTAATTTCATAGTGTGAGGTGATGGGGAAAAAATCCACACGGTTCTGTGTAAAAATGTATTCTAAAGTTTACTTAAAGCTACTGTGAAGCTTCAGTAATCTAAGTTAGTCAAATCAGGTGAGTATATCGTCTAAAGTTGTTTGTTTTTTTAGCTGAAAGTTTTCTATTGGTGTTCCACCATGGGTCAGGAAGAAAAGGAGGTACAAAAAGAAAGGGAATTTTGCACTAAAGAATTAAAACTTGGAAAAATATTAATGTGATTTGACTAACTCAAACTGCAAAAAGCCTCTTAGTAGCTTTAAATGAACTTCAGGGTGTATTTTTGTACGTTGAGGACTGTATTTTTGAAAGATTGTCCCACAAACACATCACTGATTTAAAAAAGTTTACACTCTTGCTGCCAACAAAATGTTTTTTCCCTGTTCTTGGAGGAAGCGGCCTTAAAATCTGATAATTTTACACAAAATATTAGTTTTACAATGGGGTTCTTTTTGATTTCAGCTCAAATTTCCTTTCATCCTTTGATGCTCACGAAATTGTGTTGGGAATTGATCTCTTCATGCAGTATTAACTGCAGGAATAATTACAGTTTACATATTGGCATGTGAGTAGAGTTTTAAGAAAGACAACTTTGAAAAATTGGAAACCTTTGATTTCCTCTGTGCTCTGCAGCCAGGTGTCCTGACAACACCTTCAGTTGTGACAACGGAGAATGTGTCACCAAATTGAATCCTGAGTGTGACTTCGTCCCAGACTGTGCAGACGGATCCGATGAGGCTCGATGTGGTAAATTATTTCAAACTGTCCTTCAAAGCCTTGTTATTCAATTTTCTTTTTCAGTTGTTATTCGTAAATGAAAATATTTGGCACTGACAGGTCGTATTAGTTAGTAATGACAAAAAAATATCACAGCTTCATCTGCATCTTGATCATATGATCCACCTTCTTCCCCCTCAGCCTGTGGTACGCGTCCTGCTATGGGGAGTCGGGTGGTGGGGGGTGAGGATGCTCGGCAGGGGGAGCTGCCATGGCAGGTCAGCCTGAGGCACCACGGACGCCACATGTGTGGAGCCTCCATCATCAGCGAACGCTGGCTGGTCAGTGCGGCACACTGCTTTGAGAGGTAGGCCTCATTTCAAAATGCATATTATAAATCTCCAAAGCACAGTTGTGGAAAAGTATTCAGATCCCTTATTTAAGGAAAAGTACTAATACTCCACTGTAAAAGTACTCCATTACAAGTAAAAGTCCAGCATTAAAAACTTAAGTAATTAGTACAAAAGGACCAGAATCAGAATGTTCTTAAAGTATCAAAAATAAAAGTACTTGTTGCAGAATAAACTTACTCAGATTATTATATATATTACGAATATATTATTGGATTATTATCATAAACGGTGATTCAATTTTCTCAAGGCAGAGCTCATTTAATTATAGTACTTAACATTGAGATTTAATTAAAATGTCTAATCACTGTAAATTTGTCATGTTTTTATGTTAAATCTTCTCCTGAAAAGTAACTAAATCTGTCAGCAAAATGTAGTGGAGTAAAAAAGTTCAATATATGCCTCAAAATGTAGTTATAATTATTTAAATTATACATACGTACAGTACTTGAGTAAATGTACTTACATTCCACCGCTGCCGAAGCTGTGACATTAATTACACCACAACAGCTTTCCAAAATTCGGGACTAACAAATTGTGCTATTACTTCAGGGACAATGACCCCAGAGAGTGGACGGCCCTCGTGGGGGCCAGACTGGTGAGCGGAGAGGAGTCTGAGTCCACAACCATCAACATCAAGTCGCTGGTCGTGTCTCCGGACTACAACCCCATGACCACCGACAGCGATGTCACGGTGCTGGAGCTGGAGACTCCTCTCACCTTCAACTCTTACATCCAGCCCGTGTGCCTGCCCTCCCTGTCCCATGTGTTCGCCCCCGGACAGAGCTGCATGGTGTCAGGCTGGGGCCAACTACACCAGTTCCACGGTGAGTCTCAACTCATTAACGGATGAGGAATTTAGAGGAAAAAGGAGCTCTTTTTTGGTCCTCAATGCTATCATGTCAACAGTGTTAGAGATATTCTGGGACTTAGTGCATGCAGAGGCAATTCAATGCTCATATGATAGATAAACAGAAGAATTAAGGGATTAGATTCATGTTGGCATGTGATCAGAATGAGTAATAAGTTATTTTCTGCTCTTCTATCATCCAGCTGTGGTGCCTCCCGTGCTGCAGAAGGCGGTGGTGAAAATCATCGACTCCAAGGTGTGCAATAAGTCATCTGTGTACAGAGGAGCTGTGTCTCACAACATGATGTGTGCCGGATTCCTGCAGGGCAAGGTGGACTCGTGTCAGGTCAGTGCTGAGTCACTTGGTTCACATAAGGCAGCTACAATAGCACCAGCTATCAACTTACAGTTTCTTACAATACTTTCTTGGCTCGGGGCAAAGTTTGTATACATACACTTATGATCTTGAAACTATAAGCAGGGTCAAAACTGTTTGTTAAACCTGCTCCCGCCCTAAAAATAGACGCCTGTGGGCTGTTATGCTGTTATTTCCATCTCAGCGTAACATAATGTGTGCTGTTAATATTACAGTAAGAAAACATGGATTCTTCCCCAATAAAGGCTCAACCCAGCCTTCAAATACAGCTCAATCAATTCAATTCACATGGACACAATTCAGATTCAACCCACAAGTCACTTTTTGACAAAAGAAATTCAAAGTATACAAAATAAAATTTAAACTGAACTCAAAGGGATGAGGATTGAGGTACTTACAGTGAGTGTATAAGATGTGTGACAGTTGCTGCTCTACCACTGCCTCAGTCTGCATTACTTTAGTGTTAGTTACTAAAGGGTTAGTTCAGATTCACCAAAGTGACACAATAACTCAAACAAACTAAACAATTGAGGCTGCATTAGACCAGTAACTCCTGTGTTTTGCAAAGTAAAATGACTACTTTGGTGGCTTTGACGAAAGCAAAGAACTGCTTAATTTCCCTCTAAGCTTAAGTGAAAAAATAATGAACACAGTGTTTATATTTAACCGCACTGTGTCTTTTCACACCTGTGTTCCCTGCAGGGTGACTCCGGAGGGCCTCTGGTGTGTGAAGGGGCCCCAGGGAGGTTCTTCCTGGCTGGGGTGGTGAGCTGGGGAGTGGGCTGTGCCCAGATCAACAGACCTGGGGTTTATTCTCGCGTCACAAGGCTCCGCAACTGGATTCTAAGCCACACAGATCCCAGTTTGGTTCATGGTTTCTCCCAGTTGGTTCCCACTGTGCCAGGTATTGTGACAGAGGGAAGCTTCCAAAACCTGCCAGCACCCAGAACCACAGCCACGGATGTGTCTGCACCAACACTAACTGGTAAAGCCCTACTGAAAGGAGTTTCATTTATTGGTCAGTTATGAAGAGAAATTCTTGTGAAATCTAACGCTCGTGCTACCTGATCTGTCTCAGTGTCAAACTGCAGTGGAAACTTCCAGTGCAGCTCCACGTCCTGCATCAGTAAGGTCAACCCAGAGTGTGACGGCGTCCCAGACTGCCCCAACCAGGCCGACGAAAGAAACTGTGGTACGTTTAAATGAGTAAAGCTGCATACTGGATTCAAAGGAACTGCATCTGATGCTTGTTTTTGTTTCAGACTGCGGTGCACGTCCTGCGTTGGGCTCCCAGAGGATCGTGGGTGGAGTCACAGCTCGAAGAGGGGAGTGGCCTTGGATCGGCAGCCTCCAGTACCAGAGACTGCACCGATGTGGCGCCACACTCATTCACAGCAAATGGTTACTCACAGCGGCGCACTGCTTCAAAACGTACTGCAGGACCTAAACTTCACCATTTGTTTATATCTAAATAACTCATTGTAACCAGAAAGTTATAAGCCTTCATTTCTTCTGTCTCCAGTGACCCCGGCCCCACTAACTGGGCTGTGAGTCTTGGATCAGTGCTGCGCTCTGGGGTAGGAGCCCTGGTCATTCCCATCCAGAGGGTCGTCATCCACCCAGCCTTCAATGGCACCAACATGGACCATGACGTGGCTCTGTTGGAGCTGGCGGTCCCGGCCCCCACGTCCTACACCATCCAGTCCGTCTGTCTCCCCTCACCGGTGCACCGCTTCCTCAAGAATGCAGAGTGCTACATCACAGGCTGGGGATCCATGAGGGAAGGAGGTGAGAGATTTCACTTTTTTCCCCACTTAGCCATTTTGGTATGTAGCAATGCAGACAGTTTCACTTTCTGACTTATGTACCACTGAAACTCCTGCTGTTATTACACAATATCAGTAAATTTAATTTAGTTTGCAGTGCTCACAGCTGGCAAAGACAAAAACATCTAGAATCGCAGCTTATCTTTTCAAAAACAGTGTTGTAATCATTGTTTTTAAAAAATGCATCACCCACTCATATTATATTTCTTTGGCGCAGGTTCGTTGACCAACCTGCTGCAGAAAGCTGCAGTGAACATCATTGACCAGGCAGACTGCCAGCAGTCGTATGGAAACGTGCTGACTCCAAACATGATGTGTGCTGGCTCCATGGAGGGAGGCAGAGACACCTGTTTGGTAAGACTTTATACTTTGTGACACAAATACCTTTAACCTCGCCTGGAAATGGGCCGGACATCTGGGAGGTGCAGCCTTGGCAGCACCTGAGTTGTAAGATTGTGGACCGAGATAACACAAGTGCTCAGAGGCTCAGAGAAAACAGGGCCACGGCTCCGATAAAGCTTT
>CAFUXE010000061.1:14071-29892 GCA_903364295.1 Serranus cabrilla | reverse complement strand
GGGGAGTGGGCTGTGCCCAGATCAACAGACCTGGGGTTTATTCTCGCGTCACAAGGCTCCGCAACTGGATTCTAAGTCACACAGATCCCAGTTTGGTTCATGGTTACTCCCAGTTGGTTCCCACTGTGCCAGTTACTGTGACAGAGGGAAGCTTCCAAAATCTGCCAGCACCCAGAACCACAGCCACGGATGTGTCTGCACCAACACTAACTGGTAAAGCCGGACTGAAAGGAGCTTCATTTATTGGTCAGTTATGGTCAGAGAAATTCTTGTGAAATCTAACACTCGTGCTACCTGATCTGTCTCAGTGTCAAACTGCAGTGGGAACTTCCAGTGCAGCTCCATGTCCTGCATCAGTAAGGTCAACCCAGAGTGTGACGGCGTCCCAGACTGCCCCAACCAGGCCGACGAAAGAAACTGTGGTACGTTTAAATGAGTAAAGGAGTGAGCATGCTGGATTCAAAGGAACTGCATCTGATGCTTGTTTTTGTTTCAGACTGCGGTGCTCGTCCTGCGTTGGGCTCCCAGAGGATCGTGGGTGGAGTCACAGCTCGAAGAGGGGAGTGGCCTTGGATCGGCAGCCTCCAGTACCAGAGACTGCACCGATGTGGCGCCACACTCATTCACAGCAGATGGTTACTCACAGCGGCGCACTGCTTCAAAACGTACTGCAGGACCTAAACTTCACCATTTGTTTATATCTAAATAACTCATTGTAACCAGAAAGTTATAAGACTTCATTTCTTCTGTCTCCAGTGACCCCGGCCCCACTAACTGGGCTGTGAGTCTTGGATCAGTGCTGCGCTCCGGGGTAGGAGCCCTGGTCATCCCCATCCAGAGGGTCATCATCCACCCAGCCTTCAATGGCACCAACATGGACCATGACGTGGCTCTGTTGGAGCTGGCGGTCCCGGCCCCCACGTCCTACACCATCCAGTCTGTCTGTCTCCCCTCACCGGTGCACCGCTTCCTCAAGAATGCAGAGTGCTACATCACAGGCTGGGGATCCATGAGGGAAGGAGGTGAGAGATTTCAGTTATTTCCCACTTATGTAGCAATGCAGACAGTTTCACTTTCTGACTTATCTACCACTGAAACTCCTGCTGTTATTACACAATATCAGTAAATTGAATTTAGTTTGCAGTGCTCACAGCTGGCAAAGACAAAAACATCTAGAATCGCAGCTTATCTTTTCAAAAACAGTGTTGTAATCATTGTTTTTAAAAAATGCATCACCGACTCATAATATATTTCTTTGGCGCAGGTTCGTTGACCAACCTGCTGCAGAAAGCTGCAGTGAGCATCATTGACCAGGCAGACTGCCAGCAGTCGTATGGAAACGTGCTGACTCCGAACATGATGTGTGCTGGCTCCATGGAGGGAGGCAGAGACACCTGTTTGGTAAGACTTTATACTTTGTGACACAAATACCTTTAACCCAGCCTGGAAATGGGCCGGACATCTGGGCGGTGCAGCCTTGGCAGCACCTGAGTTGTAAGATTGTGGACCGAGATAACACAAGTGCTCAGAGGCTCAGAGAAAACAGGGCCACGGCTCCGATAAAGCTTTTTACAGAGGATGGTTAACCAGGTCAGAGCAAAGTAAATCTTACCTTTTAATCTTTCAAGGTTTTTGGAAAAGGTCGAAGCAGATGAATAATTAATGAGTTGAAAGTACTTTGGATAATATAACAATTGAGAAAACCAAGTGTTGCTTGTTCAGGAACATTGAAGCACTTATGTGAGAGATGCTTATCTGATGGGGGAGAGTAGAGTCTCTTTCTCAAAAATACAGAGCCCCCCTTTTCACCTGCTTCCTCTCCGTAATCTTCTTATGTAAGAAAACCCACATGCATTCCTGTCTCGGTCAAAGCACCTGGCATCTCAGCAGCGATCCAAGTGACATTCTCCTTGTGCTTCACTCTTCTGCTTCCTCACTCATCCTCAATCATGTGTTTTATTCTCTGTTACATGCTGGACTTCAGTGCACTGAGGTTGTTTTATTTCCGTTCTTTCTCTCCTCTCTGCTCCATCATCCAGGGGGACTCTGGGGGGCCTCTGACCTGCCGTGAGCCCTCTGGCCAGTGGTTTATTGCTGGAGTGACCAGCTGGGGACATGGATGTGGGCGAATTGGTTTTCCGGGGGTTTACACTCGTGTTACATCTGTCAGGAAATGGATTTCTACATACCTGCTGTTCTGAAGAGGAAAAAAAATACACTGACAGGATTTTCTTGATACTCCTTCTCCAGAAAACTGTACTGTACAAGGACCAAAGTCATGCTAAAAGCCACACATTATTGACCCGTGTGACCTACTGGTCATAGGTGCTGTTTGTTATACTGTGCAATCATCTCAACTGGGACCGTCCTCTTTCATATTGTACTGAAGAAACATGGAGAATACTCAGCTGTGGCTTTTGGACACTGTTAGCACATGCATGATTGAAAGTATTTATTTCAGTTATTTATTTTCCTGACTGGTAACCAAACTGTACATGGTGCATTTTTGTTGTGTGGGGCTCATAATATATTTGGTTCATTTATCTGTAAATGTCCTTGAAATGTAAAAGTTATTACTGAGAGGTGGGTTTTCTGGGAAAAATATAGTTGTGTGTGGAAAAAAGTGGAATAATTTTTTAAGCAATTGAGTTGAAGCAAGTTTGATACATTTATATACACAGACTTTTTGATGACACACTCTGATTGACAAGATTTATTGATTTCTCATGAAAATCATTCCATTTGCTCACAATCACACTGCACAAAGTAATGTTCACAAGCATTTGTGGCTCTAACTTCCCTACATAATCTCAGTAAGTGAAAAAAAAAGGACTGTGGATCGCAGACATCTGACAAGCCGTGCACACGCAGCTGAGAGGTTCACTACCCCGTGTACAGCATGGCAGACACCGCTGAAACAAGCCCACCACTGTGGAGGGCGGCAGATAGAGTGACAACTAGAAAACAGGTCAGACAAAACAGTTTTGTTCTCCGGGCGTACTTTGATATCAGACTGTTTGGAGGCTTGTGAATGTCAGGTTCCCGGTTGTGAAAACACCAAGTTGTTCCTCAAGTCTTCCTTTTGATTTTAAGTAGGTCTTTGAGAGTGAAAGCGTGTTAAGGAAAGCCTGCTTTGTCCCTTAAGGGCTACGGCTCTGCTGCTTATTTTCTTGGTCCAAATGTTTAGTCCCTCTTGGAGCATAAACACAATGACAAGAATGTGTTTTATGGAGCCATTTTGGTGACTGAGGGACATTTGTCCAGTTATTACAGGTATCATGTGTCCCAAGCATAGAGGCTCTATAACACAAGACACACACTCAACCTTAATTTGATGACAGGAAGATGTTTCTACTAAAACCATACTGTAGTAAGCACGCTGTTATAATTACTCCAAATACTAAAGCCATAGTGCTGCAGTTGACTGTCGCATCAATACATTTATTTTCAAAACTGCTTATCCTGTTCAGGCATAGGGCTGGGCAATATGGTTATACACATCAAAATGTTATTAAAATGTCATTTGAATATACTTTTATATACTGTTTCTATTGCAATGTTGAAAACCAGCAGAACTGCATTCAAGGCAATATTCACATCATTCGGACAATATTTTGTGTTTTGATCCTTGCACGTGAAGCTGAAGCAATCATGGAGATGCTGTTTTGTTAACATGGAGAATACAAAAATAGGCTTGTGGTTATTTAATATAGACTTTGATTTATTTATTGAATTACCAGAAAACATGCCTTATAGTGATTTATATTGTTTTCTGAGGTATGAAATGGCCTAAATTGGGAGAGAGGATTTCGGCCGTATTGTCCAGCCTTATTCAGTAGCATGGAGTTAAAATATATCCCAGCCTGCACTGCTCAAGACATGGGGTACACCTTGGACAGGCCACCGGCCAATCACAGGGCTCGCACGTTCTTACGGACACATTCACACTCAAGTTCACTCCAACAGGCAATTTAAATTTTCTTTAAACATGCAGATGTAAACTGCAGCTTTTCACATTGCATGTTTACTTGTTAACCAGATTAATTATTCATAACATAAAAACAAATAATCAAAACTTTATTAGTGAACTGTTCCTCAGAGCAAAATGAAAACGTCCACAGAGACATTGTAATGGCTAGAGTCTGCAGGCTCGGCTTGCCTGTCCGTCTGTGAGGTACTGTGATGATGATGCTGCCATGACACACCTGTGCACAGCTCCTGGCCTCCGGTGGAAACGCTGTGCTGCTCCTCACTGTAAGCAGCGGCCCGAGGAAGGGAAGGGAAGGGTGAAGAGCGGGATGCTCACATGCGCGCTCTTTCCCTCTGTAATCTGGAGTTGTATGTTCGGGACACGGTGTTCCAGGCATCCATATATCGGTCCATACACATGGCAATACATTTCTGTGAGGACAAGAGCAAGAGCAGCGATATTCATACAAGGTGCATGTGTAATTTCTGGCCATATGCCTCAAGAAAAAAAAACAGGCAACTTTCACCTTGCACAAGGATTGCATGATTTTAAAAATTGCAGCGACAACAGTAACCGATTTACACCTAAAACTAAAATAACAACCTACAGTCGCGGTTTGATTCACTACAATACACAGGTCCAGAGCATTCAGCTCCATCCCAGCAAAGATTTATTGCCCAGTAGAGAGGAGGGACAGAGTTGGGTATACAGTAATAGTAGTCAGGGAGGTTTTACTGCATCCAGGTCAGCTGTCTGTGCAGTCTCATCCAGTTTATTAATGAGAGAGCATGCATTAATGAAGGTTCATTTAGAGGCTCTCCTAACCTAGTCCGGTCTCGCATCTGCATCCTCCTCCACAGTGACCTGCCTCCTCTCTGCCAGGCTCTTAGTCTCTATGCACTCGGTATATGTCTTAAATTTAGTATGAGGTGTAAAGAGTGTCGTAGCTTCAACAAATACCCTTGCACAAGGTGAAATTCTGCCCCCTACTTTGGAGCATGTGGTCAGGATCTGCTTATTATGGCCCAGTGCTCACCTGCTCAGAGTTGTCCAGTGTGCTCCCAGGTTTACCTATGCACTTCTTGAAGCATTTGTCTGTCATTCTCTGAAACACAAAGACAAGTGTTCTGTTATTATAATTCATCCGGCATATTCAAAACATCATCATCTGGTGAGCATTTAATTCACGTTTTATTGGTAAAAAGATTTGATAACTCTTAAGTTAAACTGGTTTAAAGGTCAAAGGGTCAGGGTTTGTGGATGTTAACGTTACATCAACAGCATTTCAATGACTGCCATGTTTGTTAGCTGCGTTTCATTAACGTGGTGACACATCAGTGACAATACCTTCAGGTAACGCTGTGACAGGATTAAAAATATTCTTCACACCATCCCCAATAAACCTTATTATATTTAATCTCACTCTTCCACTTGTAAAGTTTTAGGCAGCTAGCTTAGCAGCTGTGTCCATTGGTTTACCTGCAGCAGCTCCTGAGCGTTAGCTACCGCGATCTGGACCTTGACCTGCTCCATGATGGTCCCGGTGTCCACTTTACCGCCTGACCCGCCAGCTGAGAAGTCTGAACCGAACCCGTCCATTACTGATGGAGTCGTTTCCGAAAACCGTTGCTTTATTGATCTTCTTTAAACACACGTGCGGACAGCTACTCCTAGCCCTGGCTAACGTTAGTTTTCAATGCCCTTGATAGCGGCGGAAGAGTGTATACGTCACTTCCGTATATGATTCTACAACATGGGAAATGTAGTTTTTAGTGCGTGGACACGATCAGGTGGCAGTGCACTTTCAAAAACATGCATGATATATTTAAATGCATATGTATAATACTTTAGGGACACAGACGGCCTGTCAGCACACATACAGCCGTGAACCGCATCCCTCCTCACAACACACCTGAGCACGCGCACGTTTGCCGCACGGTGGCGACATACTCCACTGAATCACAAAGGCCTTTCATGGTCATCAGCTGCAAAAACAGTTAAAGCCATTCTTAAAATTAACAAAGCAACACTTGTTTGATTATAAATAAAATAACTAAATAGCTAAATAGAGAGATATAAATATTGATAATAAAGAGGTCCTGTACATATCACTAATTATCTTCTGCACACTTTGTTTTGAGATTTTTTCTGATGGATCAATCGGCCAGTAAAGGACTATTATGCTTGCTATCATTCACTAAAACAAGAATATTTTCAAGAAATGCAATGATAAGATACACTATGCTTGGTTGGCATAGTTAGTTATTTGTTGTCATTTCTACAAGTTGTCATGCTCCCTCCAACAATGCTGCTACGAAATGTACAGAAAGAAAAACATGCATGTAAAATGAGAATCCTATGCTTAAAAAAAGTGCAGAAGTTAAAATATAGGACAAAAATATAAATATAAATACAAAGAATATATATTAGTGGTAGATGGGTGTACATTGATTATAAAATTAATAAACTGTGATGCAAACAGACTGTGCAGTGATGTACTAAGTGGGTAAAGAGAAGTAATAGATGTAAACAGGTAGTAAACATGAGTAAAAGTACACAAAGGTACAGATAAGATGTGATAAGATGGACATGATTATTCCTACACTGGAAATTCATTTGTTACAGCACCTCAGGAGAAAAAAAAAAGAGATAAAGATGACTGAGTGACAAATATATGGAAACATGATTAAAAAAACAAACAAAAAAAGTACAATAAAGTTAAATGCCTATATACCCTTTATGAAAATTAAAAACAGGTAAATAAAAACAGATAAATAGCTACTTACACTATATACACCTTTCACTTATAGGGCTTATTAAGCTATGCTTTGCTACATCTTTTTAGTTTTGACTTAGCATTTGAATTATAAAATGTATTAATAAAAAGCAGGGGAAATTTTCATTCATTTGCAAAACATCACAAAAACCATTTATCTCATCCTAATCCTCCACTGGAGGCTGTAATGGAAAATAAATTCAATTTAAAAATGAATAATGTGCATTCACGGCGTGCAATTTTAATCAGGATATTCCATATTCCCTTTATCCGTAGCATAATTATATATATTGCATTCATGTTCAGCCTGTCATTCCAAGGTAATTGTAAGACTGCTGTGCCAACGTGCCTGTGTAAACAGATAAAGCTTTTACATCAAACTGAAACTATGTGGAAAGCAGGAGCCAACGACACAAATAGAAAGTCATAAGAACCTCAGCGCTGTGTGGTGTCGGGGCTCTGGCATGAGGATGACCCCCTCTGAGGACCCCTCTCCTTAAGTTTCAGACGGGATGACCTCACTGAGAGGACCACCTGCCTCGAGCGAACAAATATGTGGTACAGTGAGTCTGCAGGCAACAATGGAGTGACGGTTACTGTCACTGTCAACAGACGCTGTGTGAGAGGCTGGCTGCGAGGCTGGGGGCTTTGACGGATGATTGCGGGGGGTCTGATTAGTGGCGTGCCTGCCTAGGAGTAATTAATGGCCAGTTACACAATGCTAGCACCCAACAAACACACACACATAAGTCTTCAGACCAGTTTGGCTTGGAGCCACTGGGCTGAAAGGGGGGAGGGGGGGTTAAAGTGCAGCAAAATGAATTAACCCTAGATTACAATCATGAGTTCATTAATCTAATCTTCTTAAATTCTTAATCTCCTTTAGGCACACTTGTGTGTATGAAAGCATTTGGCCCAGGCGGCTGTATACCATGGAGGCTACAACAAGCTATGGCGACAATGGCTACGACAACGTGAAGTGTTTATGGTGTCAAACGCTGAGGTTAAAAAGATGTTGGTTGAGGATGAAAGCAGCAGTTCAATCTGAGTCCCCTGTGAGGAAACAATGGGAATCTGACTGAAAAACACACACTCTCAAAGACACACACACACACACACACACACACACACTCTGACAGTCAAGAAACAGCAGCAGCTTTTCATCTCCAAAAGCAGCTGTTGAGTGACAGTAAGAGGCAGCGAGCGACGGAGAGAGAGAAACCTGAGCGGTGTGGCGTGGGCTCCGGCTCTGCTGTGGTGCTTGTGGTGCTCAGTGCACGGACGGACAGTCTCTCTCTCTCTCTCTCTCTCTCTCTCTCTCTCTCTCTCAGTCAGTCAGTTTTTAGCTACCCTCCCCACAGCCTCTATTGTTTGCGTCGAAATGAGACCTCAAATGTTCAAACTACCACTCATCCGTTAACTGCTTCAAATTTATGTGTCATGTACAATTTCCAAATTCTGACAATAATCCTTTTTTTCTTTTCTGGCTTCAATGTGGCTTTTTCAGAACAGACATGTTGGCTTTTTTAAAGAAAACCCCAAAATTACAATTTGGATATTACTTATTTTGAAAATCCTCAATGAATCAAAGTGAATGGAGTCTGTGTTCTACAATAGCAAATAATCTAAGTCTCATTTATCGAGTTAGTCATGCATTAGTCAGACACATTTGACAACTGATATATACAATATATATACATATATATATACAACTGATATAACAATCTGAGTGGGTCCATTCTGCATAATGACTACTTTTACTTTTGATACTTTAAGTAAATTTAGATGCTGATACTTTTGTAATTTTACTTAAGTATGTTTTTACATGCAGGGCCTTCACTTGTAGTGGAGTGTTTTCCAGTGTAGTATTAGTACTTTTACTCAAGTAGAGAATCTGAAAACTGTTTCCACCGCTGGGCCTATTTCATTTGGCCTTCTTCTCTATTTTGCAAATGCACAGTTGCTGCATCCTGAGCTAAACGAAGCCTGAGACCATTGTGATGTGAAGAAAATATAACCCACCCTGTGGAGACAGGTCTGGCTTTTCAAGACTACTTCCACATAAACTGTCTCACGCTTGTACTGGCAAGAATACAGGGCAGCATGGTGTGAGCAATTGATATACAAATGGTCGTTTTAGGGGGTGAAGTATTCCTTCAGAGCATGAAAAGCACAGATGCAGCTAATAACATATACTCTGTTCCCTTTAAGTGTCGCAGTCAGGCAAAGAGCCAGCATGCACAAAAGCAGGGCCCTGGACCTGGCACACCCAGAATGGAATGAAGCCATTATTAATGTCATTAATTACACCTGCAGACATGTTGGGACATATACCAACAAAGAGTCTGCACAGACAGAAGACACTTTATTCTCGACTCTCTTGTGTATTTCTTGCAATTCTAAAAGCATTTTTAAACTATTTGGATTCTACTCGTTTTCATAAATACATAGAAATGAAAAAGAGAGACAAAAACAAACTTCCTTTCCCAAATTTCAACAACAACATATTTGTGCCACTTGTCATAGTTTCTGTGCTGTAAACAGCCTCATGAAATTCCCTGTATGTGCGGGCTGACTTGGCTGATTCTTGACTGACCCCATTCTTGTCTCGATAGCTCACGAGTACTTAAATCCTTCAGAAAATGCCAGGAATTCAGCTGGAGAACCGATCTCATGGTCCTCGGAAGGACTTTAACCTGCCATCATATGATCATTAAGACTGTTGGTTATGTGGAGCTGGCAGACACACAGGGCAGGGGCTGTGCTGGAGCACCGGACTCAAGCTTAACTTCAATTTGACAACTTTTAGGCTGAAAAAATTAATAAATGAATGAAGGCTTCAGTATGTAATCTCTGGCAGTGTGGAGGTGGTATTTAGACCAGAGTTTTAAAGAAAGCATCAATCAGGGGTGCATTATCAGGAGAGGCAAGCTAAGCAAATACTTAAGGCCCCCCACAAAAAAATTAGGAGAAAGGGAGCCCTGTTGGCCACTTATTTGGGCACATTTTGCAATGAAAACCCCAAACCTTCACATAAAAGTGCTTTACAGTGTACCCCCTGATGGAAACCCCCTCTGAGTAGTAAGTGGGGCCTGGATACTGTTGGTTAGGACAGTCAGCTAGAGAACCAGCTCCAGTTGAGAACCAAGTCTAATAGACCGCAACTGGCAATTCAAAACTGCAGACTGGATAATTAAAATTTAAATAATTCAAACACATTTTTTATTCTTTCTTGAGTTCTTTCAATCCATTGAACTGACATCTACTTTGCTGCTGTTTTATATCCAGTTAAAATGCAGGCCTGCTCGGTCCTTTCACCATTTGAATGGGGTCATTCTGCATGAGTATTTCTACTTTGGATTCTTTAAGAACATTTTGATGCTGATACTTTGATACCTTTACTAAAGTATGTTTTGAAGACAGGACTTTTACTTGCAGTGAAGTAAGTCTGCAGTGTGCTATTAGTACTTTTACTTGAGTAAGTGATCTGAATACTTCTTCCACCACTGCTTGTATTTCATATATATCTTGTTGAAAGGAGCTGCACAAATAAACTTGCTTTGCTGTTGACATAAGAGGCAAACTTGAGCTTTTCCTCTGAGTACTTCTGAGTGAAAGTGAGAACCACAGCAGGCAGGTGTTTCTGTATTCTCTATGGCAAAGCTATTGTACAATAAGGCTGTGCATTGACCCTGAAGTTGGCCGGAGAATAAAGCGAGCCTTTGCTGCAGTCAGTGTGTGATCCCATTGGACGGAGTCAGAGCAGGGGGAGGAGTCAGAGTGAACACCACGGCTGCTCGGCTCTGTCCCTCCGCTCTGCTCGGTGCTCTCCTGCAGGCTGCGTGGCTTCCTGAGAACAAACCGACCTACCGACAACTTTTGTTTGTTACATTGTTTCGTTTTTTGTGTGTGTTTTGACTCGAAGCTCGCAGAAGGCGCAGACAAATGGCTCAATCATTGACAAACACTTTAGGATTTCGTACAGTTTTAAACTCGGAAAGCGGGTTTGCCTAAAATTTTGCCACCGCTACAAACAATTCAACGACGGAACAAGTTGGAGCCGAGATAAAGGAATCCGGGATCAGTGCTGCGCCTATCAAGGTAAGCACCGCGCTGCTAATCCCGCTGTAAAGAAAACTATCGGTTACTGAGAAACGTGCGTGTTTGACGTCTCTCCAACTTCCGAAATGTGAGCAGTTTGGTCCCAGGGTGTAGCATCGGACTCTTTGATGTCGCTGCGTGTAGCAGCCTGGATGTTTGCAGGCTAACTTGGGAGGAAAGTTGACCGCATGCTGAAGTGCTGACCGTAGTTTCACATTTACTGCACAAAACGAATTGGATTTCACGCTGAGTCCCTCCACGGAAGTCCACAGTCCCCCTTTCAGTGGGATTGAATAGCCGACTTAAATTTATCTGCTATGAAACAATGGGAGCTTTAAAGCGGAAGATATTTATTTGGTCGTTTTCAAGTTGTGGACGGTCTTTATTAACCTACTGTGCCATGCCACGATTATTACGTGCTGGTTCTTGCATAATTATATGTATTAGAAATTCAAAAAAGCTTCTCTTTAGTATGCAATGAAGTGATTTTGTTTTGGGAATTTTAGGAATCAGAATCAGAAAGATCTTCGTCATTATACTCAAGTACAATGCAACTGTGGATGGCTTCTCTCCATGCATTTAGATCAACAATAATATGTGTAATCATAATAAAAACCCATATAGAAAAGTCCCACTATTCATTTTTTATAATTGTATTGTTAACTGATTTAATATGAAGTTGTTTTGGCTAAATTTTTAAGCCTATCTTGTACTGTAAATAAAACTGCACCACTACAAGTAAAAGTCTTAAAATCGAAATCTCATTTCACTAAGAAAGTATTAGCACAATTTCCTTAAAGTATCTAAAGTAAAAGTGCTTCTCATGCAGTAGAATGACTCCTGTCAGTGAGTTATTAGACTATATTGTTGCATTATTATTATGCATGCATTGCTCTGTATGCTTTAGCAGGTCAGAATTTAGATAATATTAACTAGATTTGATGCTGTTGGGTTGATTAATCTGTAATATTTTTCATGCATCATGTTTTATAAACTGAGTATATATTTTGTATGTCACCCCTTGATCTTTTTAACTTCCGCGTAAACATCATCCCACTTAATGCAGTGGCTGCAGGCCCGTCTAAATCCACTGCAGATGATCAAAAGGCAGATTGGGGGTTTTCATCTGTTGCACTGTGGTTACATAATTTCATCCTCAAGGAGCTGGACTGAGGTGTCACATCTTATGTGGGCTTGAAAGCTTTGGCACCATGTTGTATGTGATTCAGCAGCAGAGGGAACAAACTGGAAGGAATTGATTGGTTCTCGCTGTGGTTTGAGGTGACTCACGGCCCTGAAATGTTTATAGGGGTGGAAGATGTGATACAGGCCAACACGCCCAGGTGTTGTTTCTTTTTCCTGTCATTTATTTCATGAGGAAGGTTGAATTAAAAGCTCATTTGTTGTCACAGGTTTGAGAATTAAGTATTGACACTGATGTATGTTTTATGGTTCAAACCTCAGAGTACACACACTGGTTTTGTGTGGGAGTGCTCCTTATCTGATCTCCTTTCATCTCTGAAGTCTGAAGTTTATTTCCGTTGTAACTCAGTGTACTGATATCAGTATGCCTGAGCAAGTCATTCATCAGCTGTTGGCACAGTGGGTTTTGTTTGATTATAAAATGGGAGTGTTTATGGCAGTGTTGACATCAAAAGGAGGGTGAATGACTAGCTTAAAATCTCCTCTTCCGGCTGTCCAAATCTTCTAAATGGTTGATTCGAAGTGTAAATGAGTGGCTCTTTCTACGTGTGCTTATAATTTTTTTTATCTTCTATTTCCTTCTCCAGGTCCAAGTCAAGATGTCCGTCAGTAATCACGAAAACAGAAAGTCTCGCTCTAGTTCCGGCTCCATGAATATCCAACTCTTCCACAAGACGTCCCACGCCGACAGCCTGTTGACTCAGCTCAACCTGTTGCGAAAGCGAAAAGTCTTCACAGATGTCGTCCTGAAAGCCGGAAACAGGTCCTTCCCCTGCCACCGGGCCGTCCTGGCCTCCTGTAGCAGATACTTTGAGGCCATGTTCAGCGGCGGGCTCAGAGAGAGCCGGGACGCCGAAGTCAACTTCCATGACTCTCTCCATCCAGAGGTGCTGGAGCTTTTGCTCGACTACGCGTACTCTGCACGAATCATCATCAATGAGGAAAACGCGGAGTCGCTCCTGGAAGCAGGCGACATGCTTCAGTTCCACGACATCAGAGACGCAGCATCAGAGTTTCTAGAAAAGAACCTCCACCAGTCAAACTGTCTGGGGATGATGCTGCTGTCAGACGCCCATCAGTGTCAGAGACTGTACGAGCTGTCGTGGAGGATGTGCCTGGCAAACTTTGCTACTCTCTTCAAGACTGAGGACTTCCTCAGCCTGCCCAGAGACAAAGTCCAGGAGCTGATCCTCAGCGAGGAACTGGAGGTGGAGGATGAGAGCCTGGTGTACGAGGCTGTTATCGACTGGGTCAAGGCCGACATGGAGCACCGGCACAGCGAGCTGCCTGAGCTGCTGCGTTGTGTCCGCCTTGCGCTGCTCCCTGAAACCTACCTGCTGAAGAACGTCGCCTCGGAGGAGCTGGTGATGTGCCATAAGGTGGGCCGAGAGATCGTCGAAGATGCCGTGCGGTGCAAAATGAGGATCCTTCAAAATGACGGCATTGTAACCGGGTTCTGTGCCCGACCAAGGAAGGTTAGCCAGGCCCTGCTGCTGCTGGGAGGGCAGACGTTCATGTGTGACAAAGTCTACATGATCGACAACAAGACGAAGGAGATCACCCCCAAAACAGACATCCCCAGCCCAAGGAAAGAATGCAGCGCCTGTGCTATTGGCTGCAAGGTATGTTTATCATCTATATTGGCATATGCTATGAAAATTCCCATCATGGTGTCCATTATCAGGAATTATTGAAGGACAGGGGCACGTCAGACAGTTTTGGCAGCCGTCATCTGCAGTGTGCATTCATTACTGATAATGGACACATCGAAGGGCATTATCCCACTTAAACAAGGGTCACCATTAAGTTTTACAATCCAAATCAGAATCATTCAGCTGTGGGTCAGCAAAGATAACAAGATTTGCTCGCTATCCAGCCGTGTTGTTGTCCCAAAATCAATATCAATGTCTAAAGGACTAACTCAAAACACAGTGTTGTAATTAATTAAATAAACTGTAAACCAAGTCCAAGATGTGACTTCTCTCCATGTGTTTCAGGTTTATGTTACCGGAGGACGTGGCTCTGAAAACGGCGCCTCCAAAGATGTCTGGGTCTACGACACGTTACACGACGAGTGGTCCAAAGCTTCGCCCATGCTGGTAGCCAGATTCGGACACGGTTCTGCAGAGCTCGACCACAATCTGTATGTTGTGGGAGGACACACTTCTCTGGCAGGATCCTTCCCCGCATCCCCATCTGTGTCTCTCAAACAGGTGGAACAGTACGACCCTCAGACCAATAAATGGACCCTGGTGGCTCCGCTCAGAGAGGGAGTGAGCAATGCGGCGGTCGTCGGTGCCAAAAACAAACTCTTTGCTTTCGGGGGCACCAGTGTGAACAGAGACAAATACCCCAAGGTGCAGTGCTTCGACCCCTGCCAGAACCGGTGGTCTGTGCCGGCCGCCTGCCCGCAGCTGTGGCGCTACACTGCAGCGGCCGTCGTTGGAAACCATGTCGTGGTGATCGGAGGAGACACTGAATTCTCAGCCAGCTCTGCTTACCGGTTTAACAGCGAGACGTACCAGTGGTCGAAGTTTGGCGACGTGACGGCCAAGCGCATCAGCTGCCATGCGGTGGCGTCAGGAAACAGACTATATGTGGTTGGGGGCTACTTCGGTGCTCAGAGGTGTAAAACACTAGACTGTTACGACCCGTCGTCGGACTCCTGGGACAGTGTGACCAGTGTGCCCTACTCGCTCATTCCCACCGCCTTCGTCAGCACATGGAAGTACCTCTCAGCATGAAGAGAGACGCACTGACTCTTTGAGTTTTCCACGGTGAGTAATTTTAGTTTTCCTTAAACTGACACAAACAAACAAAATGTCAATTATATGTGCTATACATAGTGCCCCTTGTATTGTCAGATAATATATGGGAACTCACTTTATGGAGCCAAAAATATCTCAAGATACTTCACACAGCGGGGTTACTCAACAGAGGTGAATGTCAGTTTGAGCCGGACGAGGCCAGTTTAACAACCCCTCACTGTTTTCAGAGTTGCTAGTGGTTACAGTTACACATTATCTAGCTGCTGTGACGGCCGGGTGTTGGATAAACATGGTGGAGTCCTGGTTTAAAGAGCAGGAGGAATGTAAGCGGTGCTGGTGATTACAGAGCGAGAGCTACAACACAAGACCTCTGTCACTGACAGGAGCGAGGTGGAGAGGCAGGGATCAGGTCTGTGCTTGTCGTGGGCCGAGAGTGAGTCAGTATCCAGAACAGTTGTAACAGGTGATGTGATACACTGTGTTTAGGATATGGAGGACTTGAAGTCAGATGAGCTTTAGATAAGAACAGAAACAAAGTTTTTATTAGCTGATATATATGTGATAGACATGATTGAAATTTTTTTTTAAATTTTCCCCAAATGCCCTCTGCACACTCAAGCCTCTTTTTTCCTAATAAAAATTAAACATTACCCATATAGCACCTTTCTCAAAGTGATTTAAAGGACAAAAAGAAAGTACCATGTGTGCTGACAGATGCACAATCTGTTCTTCTCAAAGTAAAACTGTCTTATCAGGATTTCAGGAGGAGGGTTAGTGGGGATAAAAAGGGAAGGATATATCTCAAGGGTACGAAAATGTGATTGACTTAGATGTAACACACTATATCAGGGATGAACTGCTCGGCCGGATCAGCCCGAAGGAACGACAGGTGGCTGTTTTCACAGCTTCATGCGAGATAAGACATGATGCATTTCTCCTGAGGTGTTTTCAGTTTTTTGTGCAGGGTGAGGACGGAGGGATGGAGGGGAGGATTTACAGGGAT
>CAFUXE010000061.1:0-12551 GCA_903364295.1 Serranus cabrilla | reverse complement strand
ACACAGGCAGTCACATTGCTGGCATTGCCTGTCCTTTAAAAAGCCAGCCATCCTTACTCTAATTTGGGAGGAATGAAGGTGTGGCCTGCATTCCCATTAGTGAAGATTTGTTAATGTTTCTGCGGTGCTGCTCCTCCAGTTGTCCGGGTTTGCGTGGCCTGTATGGGATTACCAGCCTTTTTGTCACAACCTACTGTAGCTTGTGGCTCCGCGCATTTCCACCAGATGTGACTGACCACAGACTCCAGGGCCAAACCAGAAACCCACTGTTGATGGAAAAGTATTTGTAAATGTTAGAGCATTATGGGCCGTATTTGTTATGGTCTAGCCGGGAAAAGTAAATAACATTTTAGGCTAAAAGCATGAAGACCAAAATGCTACTCAACAACCGATCAGAGATTTGAGACTGATTTCAGAGGGGAAAATGTGCTGATTATCAATATGGCGGCCAATAAATTACTTTCTTTTTTAGCTCTGATATGACTTTGCAAAGCTACCCAGAAGGCTGCTGTCAAACAAATATTTTTATCAAAGAATATTTAAAATTATTATACATCTTTATACATACAACGTATGACATTGTCAACTAATTTTAAAAATTAAAATAGGAAGAAATGAAGGAATAACGCAAATAAAATCAAGAGGTCGTTAAATATCAGCACTCAATTGCTGACTATTTAAATCAAGAAAAAAAGCTAAATATGATATGTTAATAGCTGATATGTTCCAATGTTTAAATAATAATAAATAAATAAATAAATAGGCAATACTGCATGTTCAGTATCAGTCAGTTGTGGACTGTTTACATCAAGAATAAATAAATCCATTAAAATAAATTGCTATATAATACTGCATGTTCAGTGTCAGCCAAAAGCCAAAAGATATATCAGTTATAAATGATTGACCGATAAATTAAGTTTTATTGTAATATTTTGCCTGTAGAATCTTTACCCGTCCAGCTTTAATACGTATATTCACAGTTTGTTTTGGAGATGTAGGCAAAGTATCATGATGGTGTAATCTGGTCTGTTGTTGGTACCAGACTGCAGCCAGACAGGATGTAACCGGAGATCCCGGCACAAAGTTCAGGCCAGTCTCTCTCTCCTTCAAACCACTGAACTGTAACGGCCCCAGAGATGACTGTTCTCCACGGTTGAGCCTTTGTTTTCTCAGCCCCCCTTTTCCTTTTCCCCTTCTCCATCCCTCCCTCCTCATCACCCCTCCTAAAAATCACAGACATAAGCAGCATTCTCTTTTTAACGGCTTCAACCGAAGCCCTTATGAGGTGGGCACGGCCCTGTGTGATAGGGTACACCTGGAGAGGTCAGGGGCCACAGAGGGAGTCCTCGGCGGGCTCTCTGCTTCCCCAGACAGCTGCTGTAAAATGGAAAGGTCACAGTGGGATCAGGGAGGAGGAGTGCAGAGGCCCCAGTCACTCAATACTAATGTTTTATTAATGCCTCGCTGTGAGGGCCACCAGGAACACAAGCTGAATGAAGCTTTTATTGTGGCATCTGTGTACAACAACGACCCCCCCCACCACCTCCTCCTCTGCTCGCAGACACACACACACAGTCAAAGTTAGCACGTGCACACACACTTCGTCTTCAGTCCCTTGAGTAATCAATCTGCCACATTACAGCCCTCGGCACGGCTGCTTAAATTTGCATAAACCTAATGGAGTTTTTATTGGTCTTTTCTCCATGCTGCGAGTAACAAAAAAGGGAAAGGGAAAAAGATGCTTAAAATGGCTGAATAATCACCCAGACTAATTTGATTACGCCCTTAAAAAGAGGCGAGTTGTCATACAGTTACAGGGCCTCTTCAGTCAGCCAGCTGGGATGGGACACAGTGTGTCTGCCTGGTAATTAATCTGGATTACGTAATATCTGCGCCTCCGAAGTAGTACTGAAGTGGCGCGTATTCAGTCACAGAGACGCTCTTTGTTTTGAGTCTTAAACTGGAGTTTCTGGAAGGATCCATCAAGACTCAATAAACTTTGCAGCTGTACCAGGATACTTGTGTCTGTGTGCCCGCCCCGCAGTCCTTTATCCGTCCCCGAAAACAATGCAGACTCATGTAAATGAAGTGACTGTGATTCATGCGTTAGTCAATACAGCGTAATTCTTTGTGGTCATTAGTAAACATGGCACAAGCCTTTTGGACACAAGGGACAGATAAAGAAGGAGGACTCAGCTTTGGTGTGGTGCATCGTGGGTAATTGGGCCTATGTGGAAGACGCAGATGGAGTCCAAGTTGCAATAAAGCTAAATAAAATGAAGATGAATGTCATGATGCAGGAGTCGCTCGTTTGATTAATGCAATCTAATATTTTAGTGCGTGTGTGTGTGTGTGCTCTTTCAACCAGACACCTTTTGAGTCATTGGGACTATCCAGTACACCCCTTGCCCCTACACTTAACCCTGCCCCTCTTTTTTTACATGTTAGTCCTGATTGTTGTCGGGATACAAGTTTTAGGCCCCCAAGTGGAGGTTTTTCAGAGGCCCTTTTCAAAGCGAGGGTTAAGAGAAATGTTTGCATATTATCAACAAGAAAATGCTGCACAAGCAAAGAGAACCACAAATAACAGTATTTTCTGCATTAGTAATGATTCAAAAGTTTATAATCTATAAGTAATAACCATCATATTAAGTCTTAAGTGGCCAATTCGGTTCCAAACGTGTGGTCGGTAAATTTGCTGTGATGTGAAGCTGCTCTCAAGTTTCCGGTCGAGTCTGTTCACGTAAACGCTCTCAACAGCTTCTGATCAGAGTCTTTAGGGATAGTCCCGTCCCATAGGGGAAGATTTCAACCACCACCTCTTGTAACTGTGTTCCAACAGGCAACTGGGACACTGAAAAGCTTTAGATTTTGTCTTTTTTTTCTAGTCAAACTCAATCTGGCATCATTCCCATGTGGAGGAGAAAGATAAGTGATGGGAGCAGACAGACTGTGTCAGGTTAAACCTCAGAGTGCCAGATCCAATCACTTCATATAGTTCCAGCCCATCTGTTTGGGCTGCTGAAGGACACACACGTGGACTCCCTGCGTCCTTCACAGCATCACACACTGCTCACTGCAGTGGACCAGGACAAACACACACACATGCGGCACCTGGGTGCTTTCTGGGTTACAGTTATTAACCCGGCCACCTGTTGGCACCCGGACGTCTTACTCCTTGTTGGCAGAAGGAAGTCTCATTTGTGAAGGTCGCTTTGGATGTTTGGGTCCAGTGTGAGTGAGTTTGAATGCAGGATTTCCATATTAACGATTAGTGGTTTGATATGTGGGTGAATAGTGAGCGGCGCGGCCCCTGCAGCTCAGTGTTGAGTATAACTGACCTTGACATGACAGGTAATAATGATGGGACGGTGAGGCCGTCTGGAGCTCATTTCTGGTGACAGCGGGACCCTTGTTGTGTGGCTGAGGGAGCTGAAGTTCGATGATGCGAGGCGGTGGTTTTTGATAAACGATGACAGACGTATAACCTTTGTGGGTCAGAGTGTGTCTCCGCGGAACAAATCAAAACTTTTTTTTCTTCTGGGCTGTTATTGAATTCTTTTCAAGTAATGCGAACACAAGAAATCAAAGAAAAATCCGGCCAGTGTGGCTGATCTTTATGCTGTTTGCTTAAATACACTGTGAGCCTTCTTGTACTGGCTGGCCCGGGTTCAGATCATGCTGGTGTCTTGACAGCAGCATGTGAAAGCCCACTCGCTCTCTGCAGTAGATCGAGATAGAGGACTAAATATAAAAGCTGCAACTCTTATAAAACAGTGATATTCTGGTAGTTGGAGCGGAGCACAGCGCCAGAGTATTTAAGATTCAGAGGCATGCTCTTCATCATCTGTGCTTGAGAGAGATTAGACCACCAGCAGCAGCATAACTGACCTGTGCACATGTGTACACACACAGAGAGAGAGCAGCAGTGGAAACTTCCATCAGGCCCGCAGGCACATGTGACACAAAAAGTCCTGCTACTGTGGCTGTACTTTGATCAGGAAGGCTGAGTTTGCAGCAAATGTGCTGCTACTAGTTGGCTTTAGGGCCGGATATCAAACATGAATACTTCTTTGGCACTGACAGAAATGTGTCTGTAGCACAGAGCTTCATAAACGGACAAGAAGTGAATCTGGCAGCGAATGTGTGGCCAGCTTTGTAATCTTGTTTATTCTTGTCTTATTCTCTTAGCACTTGGGTCCAGATTTAAATGCTAGCTTCATGCTGTACAGCTGCTTTTGTTTTTAGCAACATTTGATACTGAGAAGGAATTCTTAACCGTGATGATAAGAAATAACTGAGGGCCAAGAACTAGACTGTGCTGTGAACATAGAAGGGGACATCAGAGGAGCAGGAAATCGTCTATGTGAACACTCACTCACTCAGTCACATACACGCCCGTGTGTAGGGCTTCCCTCAGTGGTCGGTGGCCAAAAACAGAAGGCCTACACGTCTGTTGCATAATTTAGGATTTTTCCTCAGCATATACTAAAAAACCCCAGCATATAAACAGTACTTTTGAAGGTGAAAATGGTATAAATAAGCTTTACAGGTGTTGTAGGGGGATTTATTCCAGGTTAGCTGGAGAAAACCTGAGAATGTCTCAATCTTCTTATACATTTTTGGCAAGAAAGTAAAAAAATGGTCAAAGCCGTATAGTTGGTTTGTAGAAGTGATCAGGAAGTGAGCAACATTGTTGCCTTTTTGTTGTCTAGTACGACTGTTTCAGCTCTGCAGTTTATTTCAAAATAGTTTCTCTGGCGTAGCGTCAGCTGACAGTAAATCTTCCGGAGAGTTTAAATGTATACGCAGATCGTTTTGCTCCTGCCTCTTACTCTGGAGCTTGTTTGTTTCTCCTCTCTGCCTCTCTGTTGTGGTTCCAGTAGTGCCGCGCTCTGGCTGCGTCCCACTGTTCGGCTGCGGGCAGAGTGCTCACAACACTGACAGATGCGTATGGATCAGTTGGGGCTTCAGTAGTATCAGCCGGCTTTGTCAGCTATGGAAATGAGAACTCATTAGGTTATCCAAACAAGCCCCCAGCAGAGCCTGCCTGTAACTGTCAACGGTCTCTCCTCCAACAGCAGCACACACATCCTTCATTATCATCAGAAAAATGCAGATCAAAGGTTAACGTTGCTCTTGAACCGCTGAAACATTCCTGTAAAACGGCAGGGGAGGAGAGTTGGACACTTGAGGAGAAAGTAGAAGAAAGTGAAAGATTTCAAAGAATTTACAGTGTTTGTAGAAATAATGGTGCTTTACACGTTCAGGAATGTGAAAATTGAACCATAAGAAAGCCTCTTACAGCACGAATTATGTCCGCATGAAGCAGATGGTTCTGGAATATGTGTTTAGTCCAGAGAAGCTTATTTCTCCGCTGCCACCCTCAGATATTTATTACCTAGCGACATAAATGGCTCGAGCAGCTTAATCCCACATGCCAGGAGGACTTTGGTTAAATAACGCCCCATCCTGAGGCATTATTAACGCTATGTGGGTAAGCCCGATAAAATGGCATGGCGATAAGCTGATGTGCAGCCCGGAGGAGCGACGGCTCTGCATTCCTCGGCGCTCCCTGAGAATGTCCAGGCCGCCCCTCTGGTCATGTGGTCAGTCCTCATACAGCAGAGTTCACGGGACCTAAACATTAATCTCCTTCTTGTCTCTTTCCCCAGATCAGCCGCGGCGCCTGGTATGCAGGCATGAGTCTCTCTTCACTGGCTGCTCGTAGGAGGAAGAGTCCAGCCCGACTCACGTTATCTTCAGCGGCAGAGAAGTCGAGGCCTGAGTCCTGGAGACGGCCGGAGACTGGAAGTCTGCCGCCTCTCTCCACCTGATCTGTTTACTCGTGCTTCTTGTGTGTAACTTTCCCATGTAGCCTGAGCTGGACTCGTTGCCATGTATACTGCAGGGACCTCACAGTCTCTATATAACATGCAGGAAGCAGAGTGTTGTGTGCCAGCTTCCCTCTCTCCTCCTCCTGGGGCACCAACATGTGTTCCTCTCTCAGTGTAACAGACTCTGGGGGAGGAACAATGAAGAGGTGAAGTCTCCCCCATGGGACCTTATTTCAAAGAGAATTTGAGTTGAGAAGTTTCCATCAATGAATTTCGATGCACATTTAAGGATTTGCATGAGAAAAGCTTGATGGAAACACCAAAATTCGAGCTGACATGAAAGAAATATTATAAGCTGCCCAATTAAATCTTATTCCTCAAGACATATTTTCTCTCATGGGGGCCAAAGTTGTCCGATTATTTTTTCTCTCTTGCTCAATCTCTTCTTCTACTGTTTTCTTTCTCGCATAATCTCTTCTACTACTACTACTACACTGACAGATCAGCCTACAGCGACACATTACACGTGTGTGCAGCTTCGTTTTTTCGATGTAACCAGTTGATGGAAACGTCCCTAATTCACATTTTCTTTAATGTGACATTTCAAACTTTCGCTTCAAAATTCCACTTTAATGGAAACGCGGTCTTTAATGCGTTTAAATTGCGACATGAATTACACTCATGTTTGTCTATTTAAATGATGTTTTTGTAAGAAAATGAAGTTGCAGTTTGTCATGGTAATATTTAGTTTTGTGTGAAAGTAAACAACATTTTTTTGTCTTGGCACGTTTTACTTCCAGAATAAGGTCAAAGTTTTACCTGATGTGATTTTTTCTTCATTCAGCAAAAGAACAAATAAGCCTCATTGTTCTTGTGAGTACATCAGGTACAAAACACACGAGCGTCGAACCTTCAGCGAGAGAAAAGGTTGTGATGTTATTGCACTTCTGATATTTTCACAGCCTTTTACTTTAACAGTTTTCTGACAAACTGCATCTTCCTTTATTTCCAAAAACATCTTTTAAACTGGCAAAGTGTCATTCCTGACACATTTTAGACAGGATCAGTGACTAACGGTTCCAGATGTGGGTTACTGATGTTTTCTGCTGTGTGGGCATTGTGTTGCTGAGCTGTTACACCCCGACTGAGGACTTATCATCTCTCACTGACATGTTGTTTTACAGTGAACTAAAAAAAAAAAAGCGGTGAGCTTTGTTGTGGTTTCTCTGGGCGTTTACTCAGGTGTAATTTATTGTGACTGCTGATAGACTGAATTAGACCTTTGCTCTGCCAGGCGTTTGGGGAAGGAGAGGAGACGTTTGGGGAAGTGTATGATTTTGTGCACAGAAACAATCTTCCTGTCTGTATATTTAGACTTTGGACTTGGGCTTCCCTCAATTTTGGTAAGCTAAATCTGCATCTTCCTCCTCGACTTTAAATACACGCTCGCAAGAGAGAATGTGGCCCATTATGGCCGAAGAAGATACTTTTCTGTTTCAGGATGTTATTTCAAACTATGATTTTGTCATTTTTGTGTGTATTTCGTGTCTCAGGGTTATGTATAGTTTTGCCTGTATTTGTTCAACGAAGGGTAACGTCTTCTAACATTTTCTCTCTACTTATTTTGTGAATGTACTGTTTGTGATAAACAGTTTTACAGAGCTCTCTCATTTTGGAATACATTCTTACATTGTTTTGCCAAGTGTAAATGTATGATTACGCTCGATGGCAGTGGTCATATTTAAAACCTAAATGTTGCCAAAACCTGAATAGCTAACCTAACAAAAGCTAAGTGTGTCCAAAGTAGTTAAGAAATACTTTGTAGCTATGATATTATTTTTTCATTTTGAGTTTCAGGATCTTTAACGGAAGTCTTTTGTGTGTATAGTTTGTACATTTTTGCTTTGTAATGAATTTGTAGAAGCCTTTGATTTGCACATTTTGTACAAAGAAATCTCTTCGTGGTCTTAATTTTGTATCTTCGTCTTAACCCAGTTCTGGTAGTGTGAATAATCAAAGCATTTTTGTAGCAAATTCTCAAGTTTTTCTCTTTGAATCTCTTTTGGCTCCATGTGCAAGTCTGCAGTTTTCCAATATATCAAAGTTTGTTGCAGATACACTGATATGTTAAGCTATTACTGATACTCCATCTGTTACTTCATGCTCCACAGCTCATCAATAAATTCATCCTGTTGAAAACCTATCTGACGTTGTCTGCCCTCTTGTTTTCCAGGGAATCTCTGGAATTCAGCAGCGGTGTCATTAAAACAGCGCGGGCAGTCATATAATCATGCAGGTACTCTTTACGTGTCTGGAATAGTTTCCAAACGCAGGTTAGGAGGGGTTTGGTATTTTACCAGGAACACCCGTCTCCAGCGAGATGAACAATTCATGCTCTGTCTCTTATAATCGCCTGCTTGTCGTCGCGATATCACACATTCTGGTTATGTGGCATGTGAAGAGCGAGCCGCTGCTGCTCTGCCACTCACAAGTACAAGAAGCACTACCGGGATGGTATAAAACTCACTGCAGATTATTTTATATTCTATAATGTGATTATAATTATTGATTTATGCATAACAAATATTTGAATTTCGTGTTGGAAGTACAATTACTCAACTACTTTGCTTAAGTACAATTTTGAGGTACTTTATCTGAGTATTTCCATTTATATAACTTTACACTTCTACAAATAATGCAGTTTTTACTCAAATACTTTTTACTCAGATCAATTTAAAATGATTATGCTTTTTTTTTTTTTTTACAAATGACATAGTTGAGTGAAATGTACAACATTTGGGGTTCCTGCAGGTAAATAAAGCATGAAACTGCTTTTAATTTAGATTTTGCAGGATGCCAAGTCTACTTACAAACAGGTGACACATTTCGAAACATAAAACTCCTTTTAATTTGTAACCCTTCAGTAGAAAGCCGTTATAAAACATAATTGTTGTTTGTAGCACAAGGACTTCTAATTCACTGTGATGTAGAAGTAAAATAATGCGTTTACTCTATACACTGTTTGAACTCTATATAAATATATATTTTAAAGCAAGGCAAGTTTATCTATATAGCAATTTCAGCAATAATGCAATTCAAAGAGCTTTACAGAAGACACCAAAAGCATCATGACAAAGGGCAGAAAAACTAATTAAAGGGAAAAAATTTTGAGTTTAAAATGCACCTTAAAATGCTTTAATCCAGTTGAAGTATATAAACTTTAGGGCCTTAAACCTTGGAGAATGTGCCGGAGCGGGTCAGTGTGAGTCAGGTGATGCTCCTCAGCACCTCTCTCTCTCTCTCTCTCTCAGCGGGCAGGTTGACGTGACAGTGCAGACTGGGCGTTGGGTGGGAAGACGTCTTGTTGGCACGTTTGTGCAGACTGGCAGGGAGGAGAAGCAGAGAGGAATGCACCCACTCTGAATGTGCTGCCTGCAGGCTCCAAGTTTAAAGATGTTTGTGATTTCTAAGATACTGAGCTGTGGGCTTTAAACTCTGAAACGAGACATCACGGCAGTGTCTTGTGCTGCACTTTTCAAATTCTTTCTGTCTGTATATTGTAGTACTGTAAACCCTTGTCCCTCAGAAGATCTGACTGTAAATGCTTTACAAATCGATAGAAAAAATGTGGATATGAGTTGTATGTCATCACCTAAGATATCCTGTGGCATGAACTTTCTCTGGTAGCACAGAATCTGTAGAGTGAAATGAAACTCGAGCCAACTGAGTGTTTTACAAGTTGTTTGCTGGCTGTGCTCTGAGCGATTTGAATATCAAATGAACTGAGATATGTTGCTCGCTGTGACATCAAGAACTAAACAATCATTATTCTGTTTAGAATAAACCGAATAATGTTACTGTTTTCCTTTTTTTGGACATTGCATATTTTTCTGTTATTACAAAATGAATTTTAGACATTTTGCTATTACCATGATCAAAATCCTTTTTGTGAACATACTATAATATAGTGTCTTTTAATACATTTCTGGACACAGGCTACTATACTATTAACACATTATATTCTAAACCATTTTAGGTTGTTTTTTTTTAACAACACAATTACCATTTTTGGATTTTTTTGACATACTATAGTATGTTTGTTTTTCAGTCTGGATATACCATAATATGGTGTTGTTTTATATATTCTTTAGCATGCTATACTATTATCATGATCAGCCTACTATTCTTAAGTGTTTTTAGGGATTTTTGGACAAACTATAACCTTTTTTTAAATATATTTTTACACACTATAGTATGGTAGGTTTTTAAAAAATATGTTTGCACATACTATGCTGTTACCACTATCAACCTGCTATTTTAAAGAATTTTTAGACTTTTTTGGACAAACTCTCTGGGCTCAAAGGCTCTGTTCTCCATACACACAGTAGCTATAAATTACATGATTTGTGCAACAAATTACACAAAATCTTTAGGGGATGCCTGAAAACAAACACTTGAGTGACATAAAGCAACGCCATTGTTCTGTCTTTTCAAAGCCAACCCGAAAACTTCAAAGTCTGCTGTTAATTGGATGTAAACAAGAGGCGGCTCCAAAAAATCCCCTCTGCAGCCATGACATCATGCCTGTAACAGTCTACGTCCAGTCAACCATGTGGACATGTTTGTGCCAGTGTGGGTACAGTGATTCATCAAACGTTAATTTATGGATTTTTAAATACAATGTAGACGTGCATAAAAAGATGAAACACCCCTCTCTGAAAGAGGACCTGGCACTGGACAGCAGGATGAGCAGGCCGGTCAATGGCTCCTATTGTCATGCAAAATGTGCAAACTGAGCGATTTCAAACACAACTTGCCGACAACACAATTAAACCACAGCGAATAAATAGACATTTGAAGTCGGCAGGAGACAAAAGAACCTCAGAGACCGCCAAAACAAAAAAAAAGGGAGAGAGGGAGAAGAAAGGGAGAAACTGCCATAACAATCTGGATCCTGGATTGAAAGATAAGTGGGGTCTCTGCACATGTGTGTGTGTGTGACGGAGGTTTTTGTGTGCATATGAATTTATGCTTAATGTGTCTTCGGTGGTGTGTTTATGTGTGTTAGGTGGGGGGAAGAGCAGTTACGGCTTCTGGTTAACCCAAAAGAAAGGATGCAGCGAGGTGGAACGGACAGGGACGTTGCCCTCCGCCTCTCCACCCAAATATTGGTGTGTGTCTGCTGGCCTGAGACCCCCAGCTGGGGCCTCCGCCTGCTCTGGACGGGGACAAAGACGCCTTGATGAGGCCACAATCGACCTTCTCTCACCTTCCCCAGGGGGCCTGGAGAATGCCCCTGCAGGCCGGCTCAGGAAACCCCACAGATGAAGAGCAGATCAATATGTGCCTTCTGGCAGAAGCAGATCTGATCGACAGATCTGCAAAAAAAAAAGAAAACGTTTGCTTCATGTTTTTGCTGCCAGTTCTTTATTAAATAATCCCTTTGTAGGACTGTAACCACCAGGTATAAAATGTATGTATTGCCAAAAAGTGTTTGTTTGTGTGTTTGAGAGCTGTTTTATAGTAAGTGCAGACTACTTGTCTTGATATTTGGCAGCCTCTGAAACACTCACAGGACACAACAGGGCTTTGGGATGCCCAAAATGGGACTGAAAGTATTGTGCAGTCTATCACAGTCACCCTCCATATATGGCGGAGAAGCTGCTCCTAGCAGAAGCCACATGTTAAAAACTGTGGACTCTCTGAGGACAGTCTTCAGTCCTTAGCAGTCGCTCTTATATAAGTGTCTCTCGCTGCAAATCTCTGGAAGTAAACATCAGTCTTCCTCTGTCATATTCTCTCTCCGTGTCTTTCCAGTCGAGTTTGTTTCTTTTGACTTTACTGGCGTGAAGACAAAGAAAGACACAACAGGCCTGAGCGTCAAGACTAAATCTTTACTGAACAATGTTGTCCCACTTCTCAGTGTCTACGGTGGTTGTGGTGTCAGATGTGTCTCTGGCAGGCTGTGGGCATCTCTGTTGGCAGCAGCTCTGAGGTTTCAGAGCTGACTGGGTAAGCAAATGAGGAGTAAACAATGTGTGAGACGGACAGACAGCCAGTCAGACGGCCTAACCACTGGAGCGAATGCAGGGGTTGTCTCCTCTCTGCTGTCTGAGCAGGAAGTGTGTGTGTTTGTGTGAGAGTATGTGTGTGTGTGTGTGTGTGTGCGTGTGTGTGTATGTGGAAGGGGACACTCAGAAACTTAACAGGACGGCAAGTATCAGGAGGAAAGAGAGACCCAAAGCAGAATAAATCGCTATTTACTGCAGACTGAAGTGTACTATATCGTTTTTTCTGAAATTTTGACATCAAAAAATGTTATGACATTTTTTATGAAATTTTGACATCATACTATATTATGACGTTTTATGAAACTTTAATGACAAACTATAGTATTACTTTTTTTTCAGTTTTTGGAATTGAATTGAAATTTTGGAAAAAGTCATGTCGTTTTTTTTCCCGAAAAAGGTCAAATTCAACAGTGTGTTGATCCAAATTAGAGCATAATATATCCAGAAATAACAGAAAAACACCATGTTGAAAAATGGCCAAATTTTCATACTAAGTCATACTATAGCATGTCGTTTTTTTTTTCCCCGAGAATTTTCAACGTTTTTCAAAATGCACAAAAATCGCAGGATAGCTTAAAATGTCCCAATTTCAGTGTGTTGATACAAATTAGAGCATAAGCTATCCAGAAATGACAGAAAAACA
>CAFUXE010000060.1:247351-259489 GCA_903364295.1 Serranus cabrilla | reverse complement strand
CCCTTTACTGGATCAGTTTGACACCCCTGTTTTAAAGCCTTCAATCATACTGAAAACAACTTGACAACTTACTGATGTTTATCAACGCCAACCATTAATGAAAGTTATTACAAACAACCACAGACACTTTCCGCTTGTCATTGGTTAACATGTCCACTGAATTTTACATTAATATTCGGGCACTGGGCCATGATTGGACACAAAATCCTGCTGGTTCATCCAAACTGAGATTTAAGGTGAGCACAGAGAACCATTCCCCTTTCAGCAGATTCATACGAAAACAAATGAATAAACGAAACAAATGCACGGACAGCGTTCTGTACGGTATAGCGCAAACATCACAGACCAGGAACCGTTAAAAAACACATTTCTGAGTAGAGTGGGACTTTGTAAATTCGGAAAGTATCTGCTCGCTTGTCATACTCATGGTGTCATTAATTAGTAAAAATCCTTTTCTTTGTCTCCTACCTTGCAGAGGTGCTGAAGGAGGTGGATGAAGTGTTTGAGAAGTACAAAGGTGAGCAGGACGCAGCTCAAAGGAAGCGGCTTCAGATCCAGCTGCAGAGAGCACTTATCATCAGCCAGGAGCTGGGCGACGAGAAGATCCACGTAGTAACCCAGATGACAGAACTGGTGGAGAACCGCTCCCGCCAGATGGACTCCCACTCCCTCTGCCTCCAGGAGCCCAGTGAGGCAGAGCGGCTCCCTACGGAGCGGCGCTCCAGCATCCAAGACGCCCCGGCCCCAGAACGCACCTCGGCGCGTCGTCCGCGACGCCAGCGCAACAGCGAGAGTCGCGACTCCAGCCACCCGTCAGCCAACGGCTCTCTGGTGGACGACCCAGTGGAGGAGCTGTCCATCCCCCCTCCCCGAGAGAAGAAGTCCAAGTCCGCGAAGAAGAAAAAGCGCAAGGCTAAGCAGGAGCGCGACGCCTCGCCGGTCGACTTTGCGATCGACCCCAACGAGCCCACCTACTGCCTCTGCGAGCAGGTGTCGTACGGCGAGATGATCGGCTGCGACAACGACCAGTGCCCCATCGAGTGGTTCCACTTCTCCTGCGTGGGCCTGACCTACAAGCCCAAGGGCAAGTGGTACTGCCCGAAATGCAGAGGGGACAACGAAAAGACCATGGACAAAAGCCTAGACAAAAACAGAAAAGACCGCAGGTCCAGGTAGTGACCCGTCTGAAATCGCCCCTCGCTCGTCCGGAAGATGTCTTCATCCTAAGGGTGAAGACTATCGGCTGTAGTCGATAACAATACTTGTGATGTTGTAAGAGCACAATCAAACACCATTAGTAGCAGCGCTTATTATTAATCAAGGACAAGTTGTGATTGAACTTGTGCTGTTGCATCACTGATCGTTCCCACCGGCTATAACTGTTCATGTAGTCTGTAGGGAGTCCAGCTGCTGCAAGAATCATGAGCTCGAAGCTGCCATTTTCCTCAAGCTTTCTGTGAGGCTTTTTATTTTTTATTTTAACTTGCAAGAAAGTCATGAAAGCGTCTTTAGTTTTGTCATTCTGGAAAGATGATAAGGAGTTCCCGCTAATGATTATTATTTCTTCACCTTTGGATAAATAAACAGTTTCTTCCTTTACTTTAACTTTCCTAATTGTACGCAATTATTTGAAGTCAATGTCTGTTTATACAATAATGGCTTGTAGAGAATAACCTACACATGTAATATGTTTACAAGAGACTGATATTTAATTAAGGAGACTGTTGTTGATGGGACACTGGAAAAAAGATGTCATGTTTGTGGACTTAATGCTTTCACTGGTTCACTTATCACTATTGTGTAATTTTTTTAAAATATTCATTAAAACAAAGTTTAGTCACTCAGTTATCATTTAGTTTTCTTAATTATGAAATATTATACAGGTTTTGTCCACAGATTGAATCTAGTCAGCACAGTCTGACTTTACATATTGCACATTTATCAGGCTTAAGTGTCACCCTGTTCACTGCTTCAGTTTATGACAGCACACTAATGACTAATGAATTCTTAAATCTCATCTGTTCTTGGGGATTAATGCTAACACAGCATGCTACATGCTAACTGTAAGCATGTTACACTAACCATTATGTTGACATGCTAGCATTAGCACGTAAAATATATGACCTTAGATAATTATTACTGGTGCAACAATGTCTAAGCAGTATGTAACTATTGTAGAGCTAGTTTTAAAAACTTAAATAATAATAATACATTGGAGTTATGTAGTGCTTTTCAGAATACACAGGGGTGTCAAACTGATCCAGTAAAGGGCCGAGTGGCTGCAGGTTTTTGTTCCAACCAAGCAGGAGCACAGGTGATACTGATAATTAATCAACTGAGTGAAGACAGTTCAGCTGATTGAATGATTGGATTCAGGTGTGTTTCTGCCACTCTGCCCTTTCCTGGATCAGTTTGAAACCCCTGTTCTAGATGGCAAAAAAACTAATTATAGTATGTCCAAAAATGGTCATAGTGTAGTTCACCCAAAAATGCTGTTGGACCTGGGTAATAGTATTGTATATCCAAAAATATGAAGCAAGAAACACTATATTATAGTGTGTCCAAAACTGGAAAAAAAAATGGCATACTATATTATATTTAAAAATGTCAAAAGAAAAACAACTTATGATAGGATGTCCAAATGTTGATTTTTGTCAAAAAATTATCCTTCTGTAAAATGCTTACAAATGCTAGAATTGGCCCTGTTATACTCTGTGAAAACATAATACAGCATAATATGTCCAAACATGGCAGGAGCACAGGTGATACTGATAATTAATCAACTGATTGAAGACAGCTGAGGTGATTAGAATGATTGGATTCAGGTGTGTTTCTGCTTGGTTGGAACAAAAACCTGCAGCCACTCTGCCCTTTACTGGATCAGTTTGACACCCCTTAGACAAGGAATCTTGGAATAATGTAAGAGAAGAGAAGAGGGGTGGCTAGTTTAGTCCAGTGGTCCCATACCAAGAGGTCATTCCCCTCCAAAGGGTCACAGCATAAATCGGGACCAAAACAAAACGGCTGCACAAAGTTTTAGTTTTTGAGATCTCTATTTTTGTGAAATAATGAAGACTTTGACCTCGTGTCCACAGATGGAGTTCACCATGCGGTTTAGAGCACAATCTCTCTTTAACAACTCAGGCACTCTCACTCACACACACACACACAAGTATGTGCAATAAAACCTAACCACAAGGTAGGGTGTACACACAATCACATATATATATATATGATTCTTTGTTTTTGTGCTGATGACCATGAAAGAGGCTGAAGTCTCATTCCTACTTCGCCTATTGAAATATTGTTGTTAGTCCTCTATTGACCATACATCAGCATACGAACTGCCAGAACAAATAAAATAACATCTTATACTTAATACATGAAAATATAGGATGAGAATGGGGAACTGTGGACTCCAACAAGAGACAAGACAAGTTGAGTCCAAAGTAAAAAAAAAAAAATAAAAAATTGTGACTCGAGTCCAAGTCATGTGACTAAAGTCTACACCTCTGCAACACACTGACCGAAAATGTTTAAATTAACTTTTGTATTGACACTTAAACCCAACTTAAAGTAAATTTTTTCATGAGTCTTCTTCTTCTTCCTCCTCACTGCTGCTGGACTCTCCAAACAGGTCCTCTTGTTGAGAGTCTTGAGTTGCAGAGTTGACATTCCTGGATGTCAACCTGACGGTGATGAGGGCAGGGCTGTGGCTGAGGCCGAGCAGGACAGAACTCCGGCAGCCAGGAAACAGTCTCATGCAGCGGACATGTGCATCCAGGGAGAACACAGACAGGACCGTACACGCCTCAAGGTCCCACAGGCTCAGCTCTCCTGGAATAACAAAGCACCATGTAGTCACTGTAGCACTTAGCTCTGGTGGATTCGGCAACATGTTGCTCTTACTGGTGTTAATTGTGTTTGAGTGACACGTTAGCTGAACCACAATGTAATCCAGCAAGGGTTTGTGTTGGCCAATCAAACACATTGAAGCACACAGTCCTGTTACATGAAAGGAGCCTTCCTACTGTTTATTTGTGTGATAATATTTCAATTATGGGTACATTTTGTACACACAAATGTAGTTTTTTAAAAAAGTCACTCCAAACTTTGTAGCATTTAAACATGACGTGAAAATCTGTTTCAATCTTTGAGAAAAATAAAAAGCGGAGTGGCTGGTTTAGTTAATTATATATTGATTTAAACCTCTTAGAGATATATATTTTAAAAATGTTTCTTTTTCTTCTCTTCATTTGAATATCCTCCTTGGATTTATTATTGGATGTGATTAACAGTGATAATGCATATTTGTTTTTTTTAAGATATTTAATAAAAGCTTCTAAAAAAGTTTGTGTTAAACCAAGGAAAGCTAGCACATATTGAAATATCCACCACATAACAATTCCAATAATCCTGTCAGCCTTTCAATGGAAAACAATCTTTGTCTTTTCTTTTACTAACTGATTGATTCTTTTATAACATGCTTGGTACATAAAATCTTGTGGTACATTAAACTAATTAGACCATAAATACAGCCCTTCACAAAATATACTGTGTATTTCACTTGCTTGGAAGTGTGAAAACATGCTGTTATATGGCACCTTTATGTGAAAGAGCCTTAAGGAAACAGTTTGTTTTTAGCACCAGAGTGTAAAGACAAACACACACACACACTAATAAATCCTTCCATACTTTGTTTCCCACCTGACAGCAGGATGGCTCTGGTTCCTCCCTCTGTCATGTAAAGCGTACTGGAGACTTGTATCATCAGGTTCCCGTAGCCACAGATGCTACAGCAGTTTCTCTTGAAGGAGTCCCAGACTTTCAGTCTGCCAGACAAACATGAACACTAGTTATTAGCTAGAATTTCCGCCTGCTGGTTGTATTCCTTTATACCAACCAGCCACTGAAAAATGTCCAGAAGTGCTTTTGAAAAACCTTATGATATCACAGTAAAGTTGATCTTTGAATATAAAATGGCATCACTTCCTTATTCTATCCCACTAGTCATTTTATATAAATCTGACCTCGACCTTTGACCTAAAAATCTAATCATTCCATCCATGAGTCCAAGTGGATGTGGTGCCAAATTTGAAGAACCGGCCCCGGTGGGAAAAGGGGTATTAGGGAATTTCCAAGGATGCTTGTGTGTATCTTCCACTCACCTTGTGCACCCATAATGCTTTGCACACAGTTTTTTTGTTGGTTGGCAACCAGCAAAAGGTACATTAACACTGTATTAACGTGTGGAGCAGTAGATTAGCCTTTGAGTAAAAGGGACTTTTATAAAAAAAAAATATATATATTTTTTAATGAAATTATTTTTTTTAGTATTTCTCCCTCTATTTCAACAAAAATGTCAAAAAGCAATGATGCCAAAACCACATCCATGTCGTGCACTGGATTTGAAAATGTAGCGCTACACTGAACGTAGGACCTGTCCAATTACACAACAACGCACACCTGCACATCTGAAGGACTCGACTCACAAGGACCTGCCCTATAAAGCAGGGGTGTCAAACTGATCCAGTAAAGGGCCGAGTGGCTGCAGGTTTTTGTTCCAACCAAGCAGAAACACACCTGAATCCAATCATTCAATCAGCTGAACTGTCTTCACTCAGTTGATTAATTATCAGTATCACCTGTGCTCTTGCCATGTTTGGACATATTATGCTGTTATGTTTTCACAGAGTATAACAGGGACAATTCTAGCATATGTAAGCATTTTACAGAATGATAATTTTTTGACAAAAATCAATATTTGGACATCCTATAATAAAGTGTTTTTCTTTTGACATTTTTAAATATAATATAGTATGCCATTTTTTCCAGTTTTGGACACACTATAATATAGCATTTTTAGGCATTTTTGGGTGAACTACACTATGACCAATTTTGGACATACAATAATTTGATTTTTTTTTTGTCATCTAGAACAGGGGTTTCAAACTGATCTAGGAAAGGGCAGAGTGGCAGAAACACACCTGAATCCAATCATTCAATCAGATGAACTGTCTTCACTCAGTTGATTAATCATCAGTATCACCTGTGCTCCTGCTTGGTTGGAACAAAAACCTGCAGCCACAGCGGCCCTTTACTGGATCAGTTTGACACCCCTGCTATAAAGGAAGCGTCCTTCACTCTGGGAAACAGCGAAGGTCTCAGTAGAGTGACTTTGTCCTAATCAGTTCATCCTTAAATTGGACTCCGAAACAAATAGGAGCCACTTTTAAATAGCAAGACCAGGCAACAATGAGAATATTTTGCTGCTAAAAGTTCATTAAAAACAACTAAATGTCTGGATTGTTTTAAGTTAGTTGTCATTGTTTCAAGCTTTTGTCTCAACAGTGTTCAGAAGCATTGCAGGGACTAAGGACACACTGTGAAGTGGTGAATAACATGTCACTGAAAATAGATAAACACAGTTACCTATTGCTCCCGGGGACCCCAAAGACAACTCTGTCTGCGTTATCTGTGATCGCCACGCAGCATACTCCAGCCTCAGTCCTCAGTCTCCTCCTCACCTAGAATAATTAGTGCAAAGAACAACCTTAAATCAATAGGAAATCCAGTCATCCACCAAATTCCCTATTTTGGTTATCAGGGAACTGATGAATAGCAGAAATACTGTTTAAAAGAGTTAAATAAACTGTTCGCCCCACCGTTCCTTTGCGCAGGTCCCACAGGGTGATGAAGGGCGTTCTCTGCTCTTGGTTGTAGCTGCTCAGCACCAGGTGACAGCCCGTGGGGGTCATAGCTGCAGTGTTGAGGCTCAGCTGAGATGTTTCCTCCTCCAGGGTGTGGAGGTGCTCAAGTGTAGCCATACTGAAGACACTGAGGTGGTGGGCAAAATAAGAGCACACCACCACCTGCGAAATAAAAGTGTGGAATGTAGAGGTGCAACCAACAACTACTGACGACACATTAAAACTTGTAATAAATCCAATAATAAAAAATGATAATGCAGTGACATCATTAGTATACAGCAGGGGTGTCAAACTGATCCAGTAAAGGGCCGAGTGGCTGCAGGTTTTTGTTCCAACCAAGCAGGAGCACAGGTGATACTGATAACTAATCAACTGAGTGAAGACAGTTCAGCTGATTGAATGATTGGATTCAGGTGTGTTTCTGCCACTCTGTCCTTTCCTGGATCAGTTTGAAACCCCTGTTCTAGATGACAAAAAAACTAATTATAGTATGTCCAAAAATGGTCATAGTGTAGGTCACCCAAAAATTACCTGGGTAATAGTATAGTATATCCAAAATATGATAAAGAAACACTATATTATAGTGTGTCCAAAACTGGAAAAAAATGGCATACTATATTATATTTAAAAATGTCAAAAGAAAAACACCTTATTATAGGATGTCCAAATGTTGATTTTTGTCAAAAAAAAATAATTCTGTTAAATGCTTACAAATGCTAAAAACGTCCCTGTTATACTCTGGACATATTATGTTGTATTATGTTTTCACAAACATGGCAGGAGCACAGGTGATACTGATAATTAATCAGCTGAGTGAAGACAGTTCAGGTGATTGAATGATTGGATTCAGGTGTGTTTCTGCTTGGTTGGAACAAAAACCTGCAGCCACTCGGCCCTTTACTGGATCAGTTTGACACCCCTCCATCAACCTTAAACACTGAAACATTCTTTACAGATGAAACTGTAGATTTGTGTGGGTTCATTGCTGTGTACCTGTTCATCCTCGCTGAGGAGGTACTGGTCTATGGAGTGGTATTTCTCTCTGTCCAGTCTCCTTTTGGCCTCTCTCTCCCTCTGTGCCTCCCTCACCAGCCTCCTTTTCTTTGCAGACTGGCTCTCTGTTCGAATGTCCCATGGCATCACTGCGGCAAGCCAAAGTTACTCAGATCTACAGATATCTGACCAGATATTTAGATATACAGGTTATAAACTCCTGAAAAAAAGTTTGGAAATGTTTCTATTATTTCAGTCATTAGTCTCCTTTACAGTGAGGTACAACTTGTAAGGATTGTGTTTCTGTGGAATGAACAACACAGCTGAACATGTGGGTAAACTCCCAAAAATGTACCAAAATCTCCTGTTCCCCTGTTGCACAGACCTTATTTCACTAGTGAGAGCTGTTAAGTTTCACACTACTGGCAGCAGGAACCACCTTATTAACAGAGACTTTAAAAACAGGAGTAAATTTGCTCTCTTTTTTGTCCCTTCCATGATTTTCTTAACCAAGGGCCACTAATGCCCCAGTCCCCCTGAACACAGCCAGTCTTAGTAAGAAACCTGCTTCTGTCTGCACAGCTTCTGTGTTCTAACACTACAAAACTTCAAACTCTGACTTCAAGGATTGCCTAATAAAAGCTGCCACATCTTCATTCAAACAGCCAAGTGGAGGGGTGAGACAGGACCGTATCATCCTGTGGCTGACGGGGTTCCTATGTGTTCTTACTGGTGTCTGTGTCTGTGCTGACTCTTTTTTTTGTGAGTCCGAGCTCATGTTCACTTATATTCTCCAGCAGCGCCTTTTAGTTTGTTGCTGTGCCAGTGCACCTGCAAACAAACATGAGTGGATACTTTTGGTGCACGGAAATGCCAAAACTATTGTATGTTTGGCCTTTTTAAAGAGTATTTATCTTATATCGTATAGGCCCTAAAACTAGCGTATAAATACGATGATTATCGTACATCCGGCTGCACTCTCAATATGGTATTTAGTTGAATACACAACAGCCCAATTAAAAAAAAAAACTATGTTATTCTAGCTGCCGTGTGGTCCTATTTTTCTCTCACATCCTGAAATATTAAAGTATGCTCCCCATATAAGGTCTCGAAAACCTTGTGAGCACGCAAAACACCTGAGTGTTGTTTGGGATGCAGGCCTTAGCTTGCAGAAACATATATCTAATATATATTGGTCTGTGTTTATATCTAAAGTCAGAAGTGTTCTATCACGGTCAGATTCTGAAAAAACAACACATGTGTTTACAGAGGGAGGATGAGGCAGCTCACATGTCGTCTCTCTGTGTGCTGTCACATTGGGCTGCAGGTCTTGGACGGTGCTGCTGCTTAGGAGCGACTCTCTGTGGGATGGTTTGATCTCATGTTTGATGGAGCCACATTCCAGATCCCAAAGGACCAGATGATGTCTGCAAAAACGCACAACACACAGAAATCAAACAGCAGAAGTGCACTGATGAAGGTTTGTATGATAAATAAACCAGAAGAATAACTTTATTAACATGTTTGATAATTCATTTCTAATTCAGTTCAGTTCATGGCCGGCAACTAAACAACAATAACTTCAAATTAAAAAAAATCCCACAATCCCACAAACAATCCAGCTTCCTCCCATAGTTCAAAGGCATGCAGATGGGTTTAATTGGTGACTCCAAATTTCCCGTAGGAGTGAATGAGAGCATGACTAGTTGTTTGTCTTTTTGTCTCTGCCCTGTGATAGGCAGACTGATTCTCACCTGGTCTCTGATAGGCCTAGAAGAGTCCTTCCATCCTCCAGAACACGGTACTCATGCTGAGGACAGGGATGGACTGTGATCCCAGTCTGTCGCCTCACATAGCTCCGCTTAATCAAATCATACACAAGAAGAGTCTGGAAGGTAAGACAGGGGAAATGGTTAGTTAAGAGAAAACATTAACTTAAAGGAGTGTCAATAAAGTATTGAACATACGCTGTCTGAATGAGCAGATGAATAGAAAAGAAGAGTCTGACCTGGAATGGATATGAAGAGGTGTCCATGCTGCAGTTTGTGCTTCTGTCAGTAAAGATGTAAAGTTTGAAGTCATGAGCGAGCACCACATCAGTGCTGCCGTAGAGGCCGTGCTCCACTCTGACTGGTCGGCAGGAAAAACGCTGTCTTGTCAGGTTCCACACATACACCGTCCCAGCTCTGACGGAGCGGCACACAGCATACCTGCCAGCAGAGGGAGCCAGACTCCATCAAAGGAACTTAATACCAAGCTGCAACTATGGGCTGAGATCTCAGAGTATTTAGACCAGGGGTGTCAAACTGATCCAGTAAAGGGCCGAGTGGCTGCAGGTTTTTGTTCCAACCAAGCAGAAACACACCTGAATCCAATCATTCAATCACCTCAGCTGTCTTCAATCAGTTGATTAATTATCAGTATCACCTGTGCTCTTGCCATGTTTGGACATATTATGCTGTATTATGTTTTCACAGAGTATAACAGGGACAATTCTAGCATTTGTAAGCATTTTACAGAATGATAATTTTTTGACAAAAATCAACATTTGGACATCCTATAATAAAGTGTTTTTCTTTTGACATTTTTAAATATAATATAGTATGCCTTTTTTTTTTTTTCCAGTTTTGGACACACTATAATATAGCATTTTATAGCATTTTTTGGCATTTTTGGGTGAACTACACTATGACCAATTTTGGACATACTATAATTTGATTTTTTTTTGTCATCTAGAACAGGGGTTTCAAACTTTCAAGAAAGGGCAGAGTGGCAGAAACACACCTGAATCCAATCATTCTAATCACCACAGCTGTCTGCACTCAGCTGATTAATTATCAGTATCACCTGTGCTCCTGCTTGGTTGGAACAAAAACCTGCAGCCACTCGGCCCTTTACTGGATCAGTTTGATACCCCTGATTTAGACTAAGCCCCATGCTATTTTCTCCTTAGGGAGGAAAACTCCAAATATCAGTGAAGCAAAGCAAAAGTATCTCCATGGATACCAAGCGTATACTGCAAATCTACTACTTTGTATGAAACTAGGTCCATACCAAAACTACTGATACATACAATCACCAGTGCAGCCTTTTATTTTGAAGGCCTGAAAAAAAAAAACATATTAGTATCACCAGAAAGAGAAAGTTTGAGTATAAAAGAATGAATATGTTCATATTTTGGATAAAAACTGAATCAGACCACCACTATAACATACGTGAATGACACTGACTAATGTCTGTCTTCTCTGAATCCGAAGCATCATGAGTTTAATACACAAAAACAGTACAGCTAGTTCAACATCTTAATACCTACCTGGGGAATTTCCCCATGGGGATGACCTCCTCCGTGCCTTCACTCCTGGGCTTGTGGATGTTATAGGTAAGAGCCTGGTCACTGATCCTGGAGGTCAGATCCCACAGGCGAAGGTATTTCTCTCCGTGGCAGATCCCCAGGCAGTAGCGCAGATCAAAACACAAGCCTGACACGAAAGAAAAATATCATATATCAAATCTACTCACCTCAATGGTGTGTTATAATGTTTGATAAAGTTATGTTCCAGGAAAAAAAGCCAGTAGCTGCTCATGTACAATTAGTTAGCCCTAGTGTTAGAACAGTATTGTAACTTAATGCAGATGCTTCTAGTAATGAAAAAGTTACATTTACAGTTTACAATTTTAAATTTTTTTGCAAAAAGGAGGGTGAGCCTCTATACTCCTGATACTGAATCTCAATATCGCTTGTGTTGTAAGCTGGCACTCTCTTTTAAAATAAATAATATGTATAAAAAGGCGAGGCTTGAGGATCAGAACTAACCAATAATATGATAAAGTCATTTAAATTAAACTTTGCCAAGCTTTTTTTTATAAGTTACCTGTAACCCCACAAAACTATATAGCTAGATAATGAAATGCTTACTACTGGAACTGCAAGAGTTACTAATATAGGCTATAAGTTAGTTAGCCAGGCATGCTAGAGTTAGCAGCTAATCTGTGTTCCCGGGCTCTTATAACCCAGCTCAGTATCCTGTTAATATGGCCAATTAAGGAGACATTTTAAAGGGTTTAATGTTCTTACCACTGTTTTTTTTCCCAGGAATGTATTTTTCTCATTCAAACTGCAACTGCATCAGTTGGGCTCTACATAGGACTCTGGGATCACAGTGATGACCCCTAGTAGATCACACTGTTAGCTGTTCTAACTGGCTGTTTAATCCATTTTGTACACTTTGCCGTTGTGTTTTTGGTGAAAAAGACAAAATTCTTCTTTTATAGCAGGGGTGTCAAACTGATCCAGTAAAGGGCAGAGTGGCTGCAGGTTTTTGTTCCAACCAAGCAGAAACACACCTGAATCCAATCATTCTAATCACCACAGCTGTCTGCAATCAGTTGATTAATTATCAGTATCACCTGTGCTCCTGCTTGGTTGGAAGCCCCA
>CAFUXE010000060.1:230707-243923 GCA_903364295.1 Serranus cabrilla | reverse complement strand
GATATGAACACGGTGCAGCATAGAGCAGGAGGAGGCCAGATCAAAAACCTAACAAACACACAAGGCACACAGATTTAGTTTGAACCTTTTATAAACTTTAATAAACACACAAAGCTATCTTAAAAACTCTCTCGCAATCATTTGTCTAAACGTTGAAATAATTTAGGCTTCATTAATTGATTTGTTTCCCCGTAAAAATATAACATTGAAACATTATCACATCTGGCATATTTACACATCCAGCAACATTATAATTTTTGCTCCGCTTTGGTCTCCACCGACTCCGACAGATAAACGTCTGTCTCTTTAGCTCAGGGGTGTCAAACTGATCCAGGAAAGGGCCGAGGGGCTGCAGGTTTTTGTTCCAACCAAGAGGAAACACACCTGAATCAAATCAATCAAATCACCTCAGCTGTCTTCAATCAGTTGATTAATTGTATCACCTGTGCTCCTGCTTGGTTGGAAAAAAAGGTTTGACACCCCTGCTTTAGCTGTTCACCAGCTAGTCTCTGTGTTTGTTTGCTGCTGTGCACCTTAACTAGATGACTTCCATCATAGAAGACCACCAGCAGCTGTCCTCCACAGGTCATGGTGACTATGGGAACGTCCACTGAGTCACTCTCTGAATACACAACTCGCCCAGATTCAACCTCTCTCACCTGAAACACAGTTATATCAGAATCTTCAATATTCATTTTACAACTTTTTTTATTTTATTTTTAACACAATATAAACAACATTTTCCTACTTTCTTGGAGTGATTGAAATCAAAATGATTTTGCTGCTTGGATCCTAAAATCTAAAACCCCCTAATCTTATCTAATCTTCACTTTAACCAAGCAGTGAAACTACATTTTGCTGGAGTCCAACCTGCAGGTTCTGTCCCATGCAGATAATAAGCATCCTATCATCCAGACCCAGGGTGATTGAATCTCCTACAACTCCCCCCGCCGCATCCAGGGTCCTGATGATCCGCCTCTGCTCTAGATCCCAAAACCTCAGGCTCCCATCTGATTCACTGGTGACGGACAAGTGTTCTCTCTGCCCCCCTCCCAGGGCTGTCACATTGGTTAAGTGACCTGGTTAGAAAACACACCATGTTGTGTGCACAGAATAGTATATCAAAGCAAAAAGACAGTATGGAAAATAAGGATGACAACTTGATGAAGCAGGGCAGCATATATTTATGATTTGTTACCTGCCAATAGGGTGTGTTAGAGGCCTCCTGGGGGCAGCAAGCAGGTGGAGGAGGGCAGCAACACGGGCAGGGAGGATTGGGTACATTGACGCAGTAAAGCATGGAGGTAGCTGAACTTCAGCGGGTCACCTGGGTCAGAAAGTAACAAATAAGCACCAAATGGAGCCTAGTAACTTTCTGAAGTTTGCTACACAAATGAAACCTTTCCCAAGTTACCAAATGTATCATAAGTTGGGTATTTTAAAAAAATTCATGACAAGAATGCAGTGACTAGAATTACAAAAACCACTTCTATGCAGATGATCAGCTATACTTCACCTTCAATTTTAACAATACTATTCATCATTTACTGAACTTAAACTTATGATTATTTTATAAGGTATTCATATCAAGTTTATATTTGATCTATAAACAATGTATTTTAACTTTTTTTGTATTGAAATCTTACCTGAAACACAGGAACAAGCATGTACATTACCGTACATGAGAAATGACAGGATGACTGTAATGACTGTAATCCCCCTGAGGGAGGATTACCAAATGGTTTGAAAACTTCTGCTGAAAATAAAAACTGACATTTACGATTTTTGTCTCAATGTACCTTGTGCAACAGGACGGTCCTCAGTAACCATTTGTCCCAGTCGACCCATAATCTGGGAGGCCAGCTGACATGGGTCCTGCAGCAGAACTGCTCTTGACATTTCCAGTGCACCCAAGAGCACCTCCACATCCACCAGCACCCTGGGGTTGGAGGGGATACGTATTGTATTTATACAGAAGTAGGTTGTTAAATCATGTATCAGGAAAACAAAAGGAGAGATCTAAAGATCCCTGAATCAAAGACTGGCTTTCATAAGTTTGTATTTATGTAACTTTCTGAAATCAGACTGCTGTGTTCATACCTCAAAAGGAGTGTAAAAGTGTTCTCTCTCAAGCTCTCTTTTTACATTCTCTATACAACTGTTTCTGTCACTTCCTGTGTTACAACTGAATACCTTTGAGATGAGCAAAAGACACAACAGGGCCTGTGGAGTTCAGACATTTATAGATAGATTAGCATTGTGGCTTGAGGTGTAGCGGTGATATAACGTCAGTCCACCAATTTGGTCTAGACTGAAGTGTTAACTACAGACAGAATCCTACACACAAGATGAATCCTAATGATGTTGACTTTTTCTCTAAAATATATAACAGACACTAATGCTCACTAGGAGGATGAATCCTAATGACTGTTGTGGAAGCCTCACCTTAGCAGTCGAGGATGACATGAGCGGATTTCCACTCCTGTTACATCCTACAACCACAAAAAAACCCAACTCCTAGACCTATTCAAGTCTATTAGGGACATTGAATTGAACCAAAGTCTATACTCAAAGGGAGGATCTTTTTTCTGTGGACAAATGTGATCAGCATCGGTGCTATATGCAGTTTAGGAAAGTGGGACAGCCTTCTTTTTATCCTCTGCTAGGACCTACTTGTCTGGCAGTACAGCCTTCTTCAGATCTTCTTCTATGTGCAGGACAGACAGACCCCAGGCCTTATGTAGTAGGAACTCATAATTAAAAATGCATTCAGACAGGAAGGGCAGGATTTGCCCTGAGCAGACCAGGTGGTAGGGGAACCCATGAAGCTTCCTCAGATTGAATACGTAACTCCTGGTCATAACTTCACCATCCTTTTCCTCATCCAGTGTCCATGCCAGTGGCTGAAATATGCGTGCGTTTTGCGACTTGTCCCTGAAGTAGTTGGCATACTCTGCGTGCACAGCCATGCGAGATTCATCTGTTTTTAAGTAGTGCTTTATGCACACGTGGCTCAGATCAGAATGCGTCCAGCGGAACACCCACGTTCCATCCGTCCGTACTTCAGTTAGGTGGCGACCAAGGTCACGTTTCAGTCGAGCCCACAAGACATAAGGTACCCTCGGGTGGTTGAAAGAGGAGTGATACGAGGTCACTTCCTGGATAACCTTCCCATCTTGGGCCAGTAGGTCCAGTAACTCCTGATGATGGACAAACATGAGTTGGATCAGAATTTCAAATGGATCCTATTGGAGGGCACGGTTAGCAAGACTGCATGCTACATACTGCTACTTTAGAATAATTCTGGTTTTGGCAAATACACGTTCTTTCTGAAAGTAGGATCAGAAAATATCAATCTCCTTCCCCACCTCCTCAGTGACACCCCAACGTGAGATGGATATCAGAGAGGCAGCCCGTCTCACAAGCTCCCTCCCCAACTCTCGCTCCAGGCGAGCCAGCACGCTAAGGTAGAGGCCCTCCAGGCTAGCTGGAAGATTGAGGCTGGCTTGAGGGGTGTAGGAGCTCCAGAGCCTGCTCTCAGAGTAAGCTGCTTCCAGGTACAGAGGGAAGGGACAGGAGAGACAAGCCTGGACAAGCAGCTTCCACTGTTGGTCCTGCAGACACCGCTGGTCAGTCTGCAGTTTGGTCTCTAACGCTGCTGTGATGTCATCAGGACTCAGTGGAGGGAGGGACAAGATTGTGGGATGGGCTGACTGTTGGTGAGACAGAAAAAAAACGATATATTCCATATTTACTGACTGTTTTATTCATTAGTGCCAGTAGAGTGAGATTGCAGCAAAGATCAGGAGAGTCTGGAGCTGAATTGTGAAAACAATAGACAGTGTTTGACATATGTATGTTGGTGCATGGAAGCTTGATTCTTCACACATAAGATCTGTACAGTCACGACAGTTTCAAGATAAGTCTTACATACTTTGTGTATGTACATACAACATTATTTCTTACTGCATCCTCCTTTCTGCTGCCACGGTGAAGTTCAAACTGTCATCTACTTTAATTTAGGGGTACAGACCTGCAGAGTGTGAGTGCAGGGGGAATCACTGGTAGCAGATAGTATGAGGTGAACATTTGGAGGTAGAGAGGTTGAGATCCAGGAGAGGTCTGCACCATGTTCCTCAGACAGCTCATCTAACCCATCCAGCAGAACCATCAGGGGCCTTTCAGCTCCCACCAGGTCCAACAGAGAGTAGAACTCATTGATGAGTTGAGGGAGGCCCTGGAGGGGACAAATAAGTAATAATACCACTTTAAAGTAATTATAATCCTGGTCAGTAAGGAGAGATATGATGAATCAGTCCAGAACCTCTGACAGCTCTGTGTGGGGACAGTAGGATCCAGCCAGCTGGACACAAAGACTCTGCAGGACCAGTCGAATATTTCTGCTTTCTCCAGTGAAGCCGATGAAGCGCAGCAATATCTTCACATCTCTGAACAGAACGTCAAAGAAACCCTGTGTAAATACGTAATCTATTTCTGTAAAATGGAATTCTAGCAATGCATGTCTGCAAATCTATACATTGAACATTACAAAAAGAACTTTACTGCTACCATGTGAGCCTCTGCTCTACAAGCATCTCACCCAGGTAGCCAAGAGGGTGCTAACTGTGCTACTGCAGCCATGGTGGTACTCTTTCCCCAGCCCGGTGGTCCCAACAGGAGGACGAGTCTGGTCGTCGAGTCCTCCACTGCCTTCTTCACATCAGCAAGGAAAGGCTGCCTCAAAGTGCAGCCTTTCCCCCTAAAGGGATTGAGGAGGATCTCACGGTTAGACTAAACTTTAGCATGTGTTAAAAAACAGTTACTGTATATACTAGTTTAATAGTCTAAACACAGAATTCTCTTCTAAGTTACAGATCTGTTCATGTTGTGTGGATTCCACTAATCACAGTAAGAAACAGACTGAAAGAAAACACCACACTGATCCAACCAAGGATACTGGTTTGAATGGGTTGAATGCAAAACAAAGACAGTTTCCACCAGAATTATCAATTGTTTTAATAAACTAAAACTATCAAGATAATGTGTAAGGTGCCACAATAACTCAATCATTCTGCACACTATGGCTTGAATGAGACATTGTAATAACTTCAAGCTGCACTAGGTAAGATTTAGACAGGAAATACAGCCACCTTATCAGCAGAAATGAGGCAGTCTGCGATTGGAAATGGAAAGGAAGAAAACAGTCCACTCACAGATGGAGTCCATAGTCAGTGTGACTCTGTATCTCCTCCTGAATCTGCACCCTGACAGCTTCTCTCCTCATCGTGTCAAAAGGGCCTTGACTTTTGCTGACCTTCATTACTCTGAGAAAGTGGAGGTACATGAAGTAGCTGGAGTTAACTCGAGATATTTAGTAGTTTATAAAAAAGTTTTCAAGTGTGTAGAAGTTGTACTTGTTAAGCGAGCTGATAACAGTCCTTTGGAAGTGTGTGGCGATGCGCTCGGTGTAGAACTGGTGTGAGCGATTGTGCTTGGAGTTCAGGCCTTTCCGTCCCCATCCCACATTGCGCTCATAGATGTTGGTGTGGCGCAGCTTGATGTGGTTGTATAAGTTAATAAAATGTACAGAAAAAGCAGAATTTCAAAAAAGCCACCAAACAAACATCCAACAGGAGAGAACACTGCAGGCTTGATACCAGTCTGTCCTGGTACTATATGCTAGCTAGCAGAGAAAACTTCATCATTTACTCTCTGTGACCCTGTAAACCATCAATCAGACATGTTCATGCATCCCTCAGAGGCTTAGAGTCTTTTTCTTCCTCTGAATAAAAATATTATTTATTCATATTAATGACTTTAGTTGGATTTTATAGCCAGTAAGAGTAAAAATACCTTTTGATGGAGCCTGTCAATGAATTGTTGGTGTGCTGAGGTGAGTACCGGATGGAGCTGAGCTCGTCCCTTCAGGAGGTCGATGTAATCGGCAGCATGTTCATTCTTCAGGTTGCAGTAAAGGTCTTGGATGAGTCTCTTATAGCAGTGGCAGTGCTCCTCTGGTGGTGCCTCATCTACAGACTGTAGACCTGTCTCCACCTCCCAGTCAAGCACTATGGCAAAAGAGATGGCAAAAGTACTCACATTCTTTACTCAAGTAAAAGTAAGAAAGTACAAGTTCTGAAATGTACTTAAGTACAAAAGTAAAAAGTAAAAATTATTTTTTAACTTCAATGACACACAATGCCTTTTTTGACTCTACAAAATGAAAAAAGTTCTAGGGACACAAAATAGGATTGTTTTCCTCCTTTGCTAACAACTTGCACAGAGAAAAAAAACACAAAATCACTGGACACACTCTAGTTTTGCTGCAAGCCAAATTTCAGACACTTAATATCCAAGAACTAGCCAAGTCTTGACAACCTAACTTCAACATGGAAACTTCAAGTATTCAAGAGAAGCTCGTGGTTTTTTAGGTTGGCACAAGACACAACGCATTCGCCATGAATCATTCTGAGAGCCGACAACATCGAATAACTCTCTTAAATAAGGCCATGGATGGGGAATGTCTTGCTTCGCCGGATGTATTGCGTCGTCGTCAGCAATGTTCCCTGGTTCACTTTCTTCATCCATGTCGCCGCAGGTGTTTTTCTCTGTACCACAATTTTATTTTTACAGTCTATGGTTGTTACGTCTTTTACGTCATGTCGTCACCCGCAGAGACAGAAACAAGTGACGAGCCAGTTTCGAGAATGTAAGAAGAAGAAAGTACAGATATTTGTGTTCAAATGTAGGGAGTAAAAGTAGAAAGTCGTCAGAAAAATAAATACTTAAGTAAAGTACAGATATCTGAAAAATCTACTTGAGTACAGTAACGAAGTATTTGTACTTCGTTACTTCCCACCTCTGTACCTGAGTAAAGTAAGCTGGGACGACACCAACAGACGGGAACATCACCGCAGTGTCACCCCGCTAGCCGGCAGGCCGCTATCCGTCTCAGAGTTAGCGTAGCATGTAGCCTAGCTTGTTAGCCTCGTTAGCCCCCGCGAGCTCGTTAGCTTTGCGCTGGGTGGGCGTGTCTCGGTCCGCCACAGCTCCAGCTCTTTGCCCATTTTTGGATAATCCGGGGAGTAAGGCGGAGTTATCTTTGTCGAAACGGCGACTGCGGGAACGCCCCAAAGGCTTCATTCGAGCTTTTCAGAAACCTATGGGTGACGTCACGGACGCTACGTCCATTATTTTTACAGTCTATGGTTGTTACGTCTTTTACGTCATGTCGTCACCCGCAGAGACAGAAGAAACAAGTAACGAGCCAGTTTCGAGAATGTAAGAAGTAGAAAGTACAGATATTTGTGTTCAAATGTAGGGAGTAAAAGTATAAAGTCGTCAGAAAAATGAATACTTAAGTAGATACTTAAGTACAGATACCTGAAAAATCTACTTAAGTACAGTAACGAAGTATTTGTACTTCGTTACTTCCCACCTCTGATTAATAATAATATCTATATACTGGATATCACTGCAAGGTTATCACACTTGAACCTTTGAAGCTCCTCTGAAAAATAATGTGTCTGGTTAGAGGGATAAAGGACAAACCTCGATCATACAAGAGGTGGAACAAATTAAAAACACAATGTGAATTTTCAAACCCTGCCTGTTCTGAGGAATAGTGATGCCTCCTCTTGCCCAAGTGCCTCAACTGAGCTGCGTTGTAGAATTTCCCACAGTCTGCTGCAGGTAGCACTCCACTCCTTCTTGGCCTGCCTCCTGTGCTCTCTGTCCATGCTCAACATGTTAGGATGATGGGAGCTGTGAATGTCACCAAGACAAAATGAAAGGGCTTTTTAAACCGATGTAATGCCTGTGAAGAACCACATAGAGAGCAAACGAAATGCCATTTTTTTTTAGGCCAACCTGGAAGTTAGCATGTTAGCATTTTGTTCAGTTGGATAATCTTCCCAAATAAACACTTATGATGTTTGAAGCATTTATGCAGTTGACAGAAGTAAAAAGCTAACGTTATGCTATAGCAAACTACACCACTAGCCACTAGTATTGTTTCAGATGCTCTCCAACAAGCTAGCTAGCAGTTTTGACAAGCTAGCATAACTGTAGTACAGCTGAGGCTTATGGGAATGTCATTTAAAACATGATGATGACACTAAATGAGGGTTTGGAGTTATTATAAAGTTATTACAGTTAATTGTGTGAGGAACATAAATGTCTGTATCAGTTGTTCAGACATTTCAAACAACAAAGCAATAAATAACAAGTAAGGAAATATTTAAGTCATAACAAAACAATCTTCTGGAAACCGTTAATGTCAAAGACAGTATACTTTGTTAAAACGGATAAACTTTTGTTTCTGTAAATATAGAGTGTGAATTTAATGCTCTCTGTTTGTTTACATTTTACAGTATAAAGCATCCCAACTTTTCGGGAATATGACTTTTGTGCCAAAAAAATCAGTCTGCACCTAAATGACAGACTGGCATTGCAATCCTTTAAAATGTAAACCAAAAGATCAGATGCCACACCATGCTGAGTCTCTTCTCACCTGATGGGAAGTAAACGATACACAGGAGGAAGGCAATTCTCATCCAGTTTGTAGCATAGCTGCAGCAATGCTAGGTCTTTTTCCAAATCCCCAACACTCCTCGCACCTTCAGGGCTGAATCTGGCTTCCTCTTCTCCTGAAAATGAATTGTGGGAGCTCTGACTCAGCAGTCCTGAGACTGAAATATTTTCTCCAATATTAGGATATTTCCTATGAGTGGAATCCTGAACAAAACTGCCAGAACTGCTGCCTGTGATGCTGGACTGGGAGCCTGATGCCGAAAAACCCTCCACCACTTTGTTCTTGGACGTCTTCTTCTCCATCGCTTTCACTATGGCCTCAAAGGCCTCTCTGGTGACGGTAGAGGGGAGGCTCAGGAGCTCATACTTCTGCCCAACAAACAACTGGCCAACAGAATAGAGTCATCAATGAACTCATCATCTGAAACACAGATATGCTGTTTCTTGAGCTACAGGATTCTATCTTACAATAAAGTTTGGACCCTTGGTTTCCTGACATCGTCGGAGATTCTCCACATGCAGCTCTACGGTGTCGTGGCGTTCAGCAACAGGTGCACCAACACCCAAGCGGAGGTCAACCATCCTGAAGTCGTAGCCTCTCTGCTTACAGTACAGATACAGTCTGGGATAAACTTCCTCCATGAGCGCAGTTCTCTCTGCAACTGTGTCTGCATATCAACATACAGACACATCAATCATGGCATCAATCATCTCATCTACAGTGGCAAGAGAAAGTGTATGAACTCTGACCTGGTTTTCTGCTTACATTTGTCATAAAATGTGATCTGATCTGCATCTATGTCCCAAGTATAGACAAACACAATGTGTTCAACCTAATACCACACAAACAGTCATCAGACTTTCATGGTGCTGGTGGAAAAAGTAAGTGCACCTTTAGGCTAATGACCCTGTCAAGAGCTAATCGGAGTAGGAGTTAGCAAATTAGAGTCCAATCAATAAACAAGATCTAAGTGAGCTGTAGAGCAAGTATATTCCAAAGGACACATAATGCTCGAGGTAAAAAAAAAAAGGTTAAGCACATTGTGTTTGTCTATACTTGGAACTTGGATCCAGATCAGATTGCATTCTATGACAAACGAATGCAGAAAAAAAGGTCATTTCAAAGGGTTCACATACTTCTTCTTGTCCCTGTAACTCTCCTTCAGAACACAAATGAGCAGATTTCTGAAAATATCACACTGGAATATAACAAACACCTTCCAGCCTTTCAGAAAAGATTATCTTCTAAACTGGTTGCATTTCTTTATTCTTACCTTTGTATCCACCACATATGTAGACCATGAATCTCTTCTCTCCAACCTTCTTTCTCTGAACATCATTGGTTGTTGTACCAAACAACAATGGGAGTTTGTTGTGTGCGTCGTCTTTGTTTGGCCTGACAGACAAATAACTGTCCACCTCTCTGTTGTCCTTGTTAAAACCTCTGTCGTTTCTGTCTCTTTCTTCCTTCTCATTATCTTCTTCGACTATCTTATCTTTGCCCCTTAGTGACATTGTTGAGTCCTCAATTGTTCTCCCACGACCATGCAGGTTTAGAAAGGCCTTGGCAGCCTTAACCTGTTAAAGACAGATAACAAAAGAACTGCCTCAGGCTCAAAGCTTTATGATGTTTTTTTAAATTTCATTTTAAGGATGAAATGTACGTAAATGTACATAAGTCTATAAATGACATACCTTGAACAAATGTTGCTGCAGTGTGTCAGCTGTCCTGTCCTCTAAGTGAAGATCATTTTTGCCTATTTGCTGTCGCTGTAGTTGATACTGGAGACAAACAGGATTAGTCAGCTGTAAAAGCATTTGGCTTGCTGTTTTCATAAATGAATGAACAGAAACAAGAAGAATATCTCAGGCTTTAGAGTTGGCTGTTGGCCAGAGGCTCTTACTCTGAGGTGACTTGTAATCTTAGACTCCTCCTTCGGTTTGGTGTCGCACAACTGACTGTTTGCCCTCTATACAAAATAAGACCAACAGAGAAGAAAAGGGGAACTGTTTTTGGTTTTTCTCATTCTGGATCCCCATTAGATTAGTTAGTTAGCTAATTTTTCTGGATCCCACACAAAAGAAATTCATACATTACATTATAGACAATACATAACATCAACAAAGTGAATAGCTATAGAAATAGCCATGCATGCATTTTTAGCCCACGTTGCAGATCGTTTACTTAAGGTGCTAATATGCAGCATTTCATAACCTCAATCTGTCATATTGAAATTTAAATATTCCTCCGATTTAGTTTTGAACTTCCATAAAGTTAAAAGATGTGTAAGAGACAGATTTAAATGCTCATAATCAAAGCAGCTCATCAAGATATCATCACTTCACATCCATATACACATATATAGGTCTTATAATATCTAACATCCACCTCTTACACAATTTAAATTGTTTTTTCTCCTGTTAAAGTCTAAATTTACAAAACCTCATGATAATCCATGTACAGCTATTGAGATATTTTAATGGGGACCATGGTGTAGGATGGATGTTCATTGATAATAATGCATAATAATAATAGCTGTAAGATCACCTGGCATAGTGAAGTTGGGCCATTGTTTAAAGCAGGAAGAGTTACAGCCTCCCTCTCCTCCTGCAAGACAGGAAGTGGAACATATTATATTACTATAGAGACTAAAATTAAACTTTTATGGAAAACAGCAATTATACAACATTCCAACAAAAATATGTGTATATGATATCCTAAAATCTTAATAATTTTCTATCTTCTGTATTAGCTTGACGCAAGCATCCGTATTTACAAGTCGGGCTTACTAAAAAAAATGTCACAACGTAATGGATTAATTTAACACTGTGCATAAACAGCCTCTTTACAATTTTCAAATCGCTTTCAGTGGTGTGGTATTTAATAAGATTAACTCCAGTTTTTAAACAAACAAAAATCCAGTTTAAATCATTACAATTTTAACCGTATAACTTTGAGTAATAACACTTACTTTCTTCTTTGTTTTGGGAAAAAGCCTGTCTTTGTTATAGGTCCACATTCCGTCACCTCCGACCGATATGAGATGTCTGTCAAGACGAGGAGAATGAATTTCCGGTCGCGCGTTTTACAAAATAAAAGCTTGAAGGGAGAAATCGAATTCCTAAATGAGAAATAATGTGAAAGTTCAGCAAGTAATATACATCAGTTTTATACTCCATAACCTCACAGTCATATCTGCTCCCTGCAAATGAAAATATGCTTTTATTTTTTTTTTTAAATGGGCTCACTTTACTAGAGGTAAATATTATCCTTCGGTTTTTGTTCTCAAATTACCTTAAATATTACAGAGGACTCGGCCTCAGTGTCTTCATTAGCAGCAACAACTATCAGATTATCTTATTTTGAAAGGCACAAATAACTTAACTTCCTTGTGTAACTCACAATTCTGTTCTTTACACATTCAGGCCAGAAGAAAGCAATGTCGACCGTAATGCAGCCAGAAACTCATCACTGCTATACATTTAATACAGGAACTGGTGGATTATGTTACATGCGTTGTTATGTTACATAAATACTTAACTTTGAAGCTGATCTTTGTCAGTGAGTTTGTGCTTTTCTTGTAGCTCATGGATAAACGTGCTGCAGGCAAAACTAGCCATACATATGAATTAACTTATTCTCTTAAATCTTATACAATTCAAACAAATGATAACATTATGAGACAAGATGTAAACCAAATTTAGTTTTATTTATATATATAAAAGATACGTTTTCAATTCAAAAGGAAAAAATAAGAAAATGGTGATTTTTTTGTGTTTTAATAAAAACTTCTGCACTGTGAGACATCCATTGAGAATCACAATACAACTTTTAGCTCCAGGTCCTGGAAGCTGAGCCTAATCTTGAAAACATGGCAGTGACAGCAATTACCTTAAGCACAACCCACCCTGATGGATGACTGAGCAGAATTTTTTATTGCCGACTGTGTATGGCAACGAAACCTGATGATGTGTTTCCTCTTCACCTGGCTGCATTCAACAAACACATAAAACACAGCAAATAATTCCCCCGCTCACAGTCTCAGTTTAGCTTGCAAGTGCGCACGTCCTGAAGTCCAGTGTTACCCAGCCTGCTTTGGTTCTCGGGTGGTGACGGCAGCCGTGCTGAGTGTTAAATGTTGAAGATGAAGGATGTGAAGGCATCTTGACAGGAGCAGCATCAGCATCAACAGGCTGTGGAGAGTTCACGCTTAACTGCACTTGCTGGTACATAACAGCACCAGATCGCTGCCTGCAGGTCTAATCATCATCTTTTCCTCCTGTTTTACTTAACTGCAACAAGAAAACAAAGAAATCATTGAGACGTGGCATTGGGGGAAGGATTTCAAAGATGTTTAGGTGGTTTTCACTTACATGCTGGATCATAGTAGAGATGACGAGGGAGAAAAAGACAAATTAATGTGGACAGGTTAATAATAAGTATCACAGTAGGCTTAAAACTGTATGAGAGCGCCATCTTATGGGCAGAAGATTAACTGCACTTACTTTGATAACATCAACCCAGTTCCAACCTCTTGGCAATTCCCCTTTGTTATCTGAAAGCACAAGTTATTCAATGTTATCAGGCATGTACACAAAACTAATTTAACCACCTAAAACAGGGGTGTCAAACTGATCCAGTAAAGGGCCGCTGTGGCTGCAGGTTTTTGTTCCAACCAAGCAG
>CAFUXE010000060.1:218128-230584 GCA_903364295.1 Serranus cabrilla | reverse complement strand
TAAAAATCTTGTACCTGTTTATGTGTACGCTATATTAATGATAAGTCCACTGATTTTTTTTATGCTATCCACAGCAGATTCACTTGGCACTACTTTTTGTCAACCGTATAACTCCACATAAGCGCCACAGATTGGCTGTTTTGTAGAAGAAGAGTTGAGTTTTTGAGACAACAAATACAAGAAAATAAATATGATTGATTCTGATAGCGATGCTGTTCTATATAGAAAGAAAGTATATATTTTGAACGAAAATATACAAAAGTAGAAGAAGGGAAAAAGCAGTTGCAGCATTTTAACAAGACAACAGACATGTTTAAAGAAGTCTGGTGGAGGTTGTAAACAAACTACACTTTAAAATCAACCTTTTTTAGTGTCTGACTGATGTACCTGTTCTGTTGATGATCCTTCTCTTCTGAGCTTTAGTAAGTTGCTCCTTCTTCTCCTTCTTCTTGCCTGTTGAGGCACCGGTCATCGCCTCACTGCTGGATGTCAACGTCTGCCACAACAAAAACATTTTCTCTCATGACTCTATCATTCAATTATTCAACTACAAGGTCCTTTCAACCTCAACTAGAGGAGAAAAAGACCAACCCAGAAAGAAGATACCACACATTGCCCACAATGCTCTCTGTGGTTGTGTAGCTATCAGGCATCAGTGCCAGAAATGGACCCAAGACGCAGGACTTTAAAACTATACTAATGTATTCAGTCAGAGTGAGGAAATACACTGACCACAGCAGTGACTACAGGCTTGTGGTTTTCCATGAGAGCCTCCTGGTTTTCCTTGGCCCACTCAAAAAGCGTGTACATCATTGCAGTGCCCAGGTTAGCCTCCACCTGCTCCTCCAACTTCAACAGGATCAGCTGCTTTGTCTCTGCAGAGCTGTTAATCAGAGGAACGAAACAACATGGCAATATTATGAAGTGTCAGCACCACGACAGCAGACTAAATATATGTAGATAAAACAGCTTTAAAGGTCAAATAAGAACTAAGGGATTAAGTATTGCTTTCATGTTGAGAAACAAAATGTACAGATATCTAAACAAAGTTACTTAATAAATAACGTAAAATATCTAGCTCAGGGGTGTCAAACTGATCCAGGAAAGGGCCGAGGGGCTGCAGGTTTTTGTTCCAACCAAGCAGAAACACACCTGAATCCAATCAATCAAATCACCTCAGCTGTCTTCAATCAGTTGATTAATTGTATCTCCTGTGCTCCTTTTTTTCCAACCAAGCAGGAGTTTTCTTAAACTGAGCACTTTATTTTGTTCTTTCTGTATATATAAATGCTGTCCTTACTATGGTTTGTCATATGTAGTTCTTTTGTAATGTTCATCATTCTTTTCTCAAATAAATATATTTATATTTATTTATACATGTATTTTATTTTATTTGATTTCATAGGCTATTTTTATTTAATATATTTTTTTATTTAAATGTGCACTTTTATGGAACTTTAATTTAAAAAAAAGTTTCTGCTATTGCTATGCTCATTTAAATAAACAGTTTCAATGAAACTACTTGTGACATGTCATATTTGGCCTTGCCTTTGACTGAACATTTGCTCTCATTCTGTGATAAAAATATTGAGATATATATCGTATATCTATATTCAGTCTAAATATATCAGGATGTGACTGTTGGTCCATATCGCCCATAATAATTAATACAGACCATTTGTTGAGTAGATGAATGTAAATTATTACCGACTACACTTGCAGTGCATATATGGGTTATATGAGTTACAGGCAAACAAGATGGTGAGCTTTTGTTTTGTTCCTTCAGTTTTTAGTTAATTTAATCAAACCCAGTTAATTCAGCGTCTTAACTGGGTTCGTACCAGAAAACAACGTACATTCTGTTGTTGAAAAAGGCATCAAGGGAGATTTGTGGGGCCGTCTCAGGGTACGTCTCAGTCCATGTTATGTCCAGGATGAATGCTTTGGTGTCCTCAAGCTCCCCTATCTGTTGTATAAAATTAAAATTTAATGTTAGACAATGTATTGCTACAGAATACATTGTTTTTGTTTGTTAAATGTCATGAAGTACAAGTGAAAAAAGCATATTTTTTTCCTGTTTTATTGTGATGTACATCCTGTTGTAATAGGGTGTTGTTCTTTTCAGGGCAGGCTTTGACAGAACAGAAAACAGCACTTACCCTAAACTGAAAGGAAATTGAACTAATTTCCTTGAAACATTCGTCCCCTTCATAGATGGAGCGAAGGGCCTCTAACTCCATCTGTGATTGAAGCAGAGAGGGAGAGACAGGAAGTCAGATATAAGCTGTCAATTACATCAGCAGCAGCTTGTCCCGACAGCTTGAGCACACCAAACACCATTCACAGATATAGTAAATTACACTTGACACGGGTATGCGGGACAGAACCGCGATTCACGACGTTTCTCGAGAGAATTAGAATTTAAAAGAGAGAGATCGGCAATCTTACAGCCATTAACTGACTAACATGAAATCCAACATTTAACGCCACTTGCTGTTTATCGCTTCATAAATTGGTGTAAACAAATGTCTTCGATAAAATAAACTTGTTTAAAATTTGTTTGGTATCATTCTGCTGTTTGACAGACAAAATATTCACAGTACAGATTAAAAACGTTTTGTATTTGTAAAGAGTTAAGGTGTATGTGGCACGAATTCCTCCCTACAGCTAAACACACTTAACTCGACATTCTTTTGAACGGAGTATTGCATGCCATTTATTCCGTTATAAACGACGTTTACCAGGACTCACAACAGATAGAAATACATTTTTACACCATAGTATGCTAGCAGTCACGCTAGTGTCAAGTAGTTAGCAGTTAGCCGCTAACAGCAGCCAGCTTACTACTGTGTCATCATTCATTCATACCTCTTGATCCTCGTTAGCTGTCATGATTTCTCTTCCGTTTCTATACGATAATCTCTGTGTAGAGTTTATAAAAATCCCAGAGTTACCAACCCATTTCTCCTATTAAAACTATGATATGATAATGATTTCTCAACTTTCCCAGCTGATGCAGCCAGTGTCACTACATTACACGCATGCGCAGTACTTCCTCCTCTTCTTCTGCGAGGTTTTACGACAGCTGGGGTCCATTATGTTACATTACTGCCCCCTTTCGGTTTTATTCTGTCATTGTCTTTCCTTATCAAATTCGTCTGTCCAAAGCCCTTTAGAGCAGGGGTGTCAAACTGATCCAGGAAAGGGCCGAGGGGCTGCAGGAGAAACACACCTGAATCCAATCAATCAAATCACCTCAGCTGTCTGCAATCAGTTGATTAATTGTATCACCTGTGCTCCTGCTTGGTTGGAACCAAAACCTGCAGCCACTCGGCCCTTTCCTGGATCAGCTTGACACCCCTGCTTTATAGAGACTCTGTCACTCTCGGTTGGCAGCTTTTTAGGTGCATTATTACGGCCACCTTCTGAAAAGGAGTGTGGGTGGGAATGAACTTATGACTGTGTTTTATCCTATCTTGCTTCTGACTGCCTACACTTGAAACTAGTTTATGCACTATTGGAACATTAGCCAATTTACACTTTGCTTGGTTTAACACTTTTCAGCTGAGTGCTAGCAGAATAGCCAGTAACTACCAATTGGTTCTTATCCATACCTCATGTTTCTTTTCTCTGTCTGTCTGTCTGTCTGTCTGTCTGTCTGTCTGTGTTTCCGCTGCATATACATCCTCTGGCCGACAGAGGGTGCTGTGGGGGTGAAGTCTGCCATCTCTGATTGCCTTGTTTTATTGACTGTGTTCCATATTGTCCAACCAAAGTTCCTGATTTGTTGTTTTTCTTTCTCTTGATAAGGCTGTTACACTTTATGAGTCGGATGACATGTTTTCATGGCACCACAACATAGTCTCAAGGCCTGATACGGGATCATATCTAACTTTTTTTTAGCAATGTTTTGATGCAGACGGAAAAAAAACTATGTAGCCATAATCTACAGCTGCTCTTGCTAACCCAATATATACTGTTTTCAAAGAAGAGCTGTGTTTGGTCCAGCAGATATTTGATATAGATACAGATATCTGCTCCATAAAAGTTGTGTGTGTGTGTATCTACTGTATTGGCAGGGCACATGAGGAGCAAAGCTGTAGTCCACGTAGCAGTCGAGAACAAAGTGATGCTTGAGGTTTCACCGATGAAGGTTTTACATAAAGGTGTGAAAATCCTTAGTCGGCTAGGTAATGGAGTTCAGTGGCTGTCCAGTTGTTTGAGGTAACTAGAGAGTGTCAGCAGCCATTTGAAGAGGCTGAGGTTAAGGAAAATGCTGTTACACGTTCTATTAGAAATCCTGTTGAATGTGCACAAATGAGCAATGAATAGCAATTCTCAAGGGCAGCATATTGTCCAAAACAGTCGGTCTTCATACATGGGTGGTTTTAGCTACCTGAGGTCAAACCTGCCTGGCCTTATTTGTTAAGTCAGCTATTATTCAGAGCTGAAAAACTTCTTGATCGATCTTCATTCACCATTCACAATTCAGGAAGAGGAGGGCTGTCATGCACTGCAGACACAAACAGGAATGTGCAGCCATCTTTAAATTTCAAATGTTGATCATTTTTATGATTATGCAAACGCAGCATTTTAACCTCTGCAAAGCGTGACTAGTCAAGACTTACTTCCTACATATTTGTTGCAGCTGCGACAAGTCTTTGTCTTGTTTACACATGCAGACTTGGCTCCTTATCCTCAAAGAAATGCTGGAGACGGAACCAGTCTTAAAAAGTTTCTTAGTAATAGTATCAAATGTATAAGTGTATTAGAAGCCCAGGAATGTTAATGGGGACCCAAAGGTGAAAAACAATCCCAGTTGGACTAAAATGTAATCCTTAAAACTGTTCTATGTCTATGACAATAGTCTTTTAATTTGGTCAAATGTGAGCCGTCTGAGGATCTGCAATGTATATCTACCCATCATTCATAGCTACAGGCGTGGCTCTATATCCATAAAATGCCTGTCAATATCTAATTAAAAGGGCATGTTGAAGCTCTCTCCCAGTCTGCTGAGCAAAGAACTGTGACATGCTTTTTATTCTTTGGGGGATTTTGGAAAGTGGCCACTCCACCCCCATCACTTCTGCCCCGTCCTGACGAAATTACCAGATCAAAGACTTCCTGACATCTGGCCGCAACAGTGACTGCTGGAGGGTGAATGGGGAACAGGGTTACTTGCCTGTGCTTCTGTTTGACATGATCAAGGGAGCAACATTATGCTCCTTCACTATGAAATGTTGCAATCAGTCATCATACTGTATATACACTAGCCTACACACAGAGGCATATAAAGGGATATGGTATGAAAAGCTAAACTTTTAGTTGCTGTAGATTGAAAACACATCTTGTAGGAAAGAAATAAACTATAATACAAAGCCAGAAATCATAACAGTAAGCTAGAATCAAAAACTAAAGACTGAACTAAAACTAGGATGTTAACGTTCGAGAAAGATGAAGACTAAGATATGAGGGCTGTTGTCGCCTATTAATAGATAAAGGCTATGAAAGACATGTACATTCATGTAGAAACATATTTGCATATGGATTGTTGTAGCATTATGAGCACTGTAAGGGTAAGACACTTTGTAAAAGGTTGAGATACTCAGGGGCACAAAGGGTGGCGGTTTAACAGGATTACTCAACAGAACGGTCTGTGCATTTTAAGCAGATAACGGAAACACTGTTGGCACGAGACGGCACGGTTTTTACTCCTGTCCTTCATTAATCAGCTGTGCCACATCTATGTAAATGTCAAGGATAAAAGGCAAAAACACCACAGACTAAAAAAGGCAGAAAAAACGAGCTTTGAGATAGTTTCTCCGTTGAACAGCCTCAAAGCACGAGGTAAGTAGTTACCAGACCGGAAGCTATGTTAATTTACCCACAAAATAAAAGGCTCCGTTTTTTTTTTTCTACCTTCATGTGCGAATTCAAATGTACTTTATTTGCCTCGCCAAAATGAAGCACTCATATTTCAAAAGAATGCTTAAAATGTGCAATAAAAATAGAATAAGGCAATGTGCGGCATTAATTGAAATGCAGCGTACACTGCATTTACAACATACTAGTACACTATAAAGACAGAACATTATAAAGTCGCAAATAAGCAATTAAAAAGATAAAAGAAATGAGATGTTATGTTAACGGTTAAAAGAAATCAAATAAAAAATTCTGTGAATTAGATTCTGAGGTGACTTGGTTCAGAAAGCTCAAATTTAAACATTTCTGTTCTCCATACAATACACTAGGTGCGGACTAAAGTATGCTATTTTCATTCAAATGTCTGCCTAAGTGAGCCCTGTGGGGTCCAAAATGCAATGCCGAATAGCTAAAAAAAAAACAAACCAAAAAAAAACATACCTATCAGATATAAACTGGACTTCATATTTTTTTATATATTTTTGTTCTCACCATTATCAATACATTTAGTCGATTAATTAATTTCATAGCATTCCAATGTGTTTTTGTTACATTTAAGATACCTTAAACATACATTCTGCTCTGAAAACACTGTAGGAATTACATGGTCACGCATCGTGCAAGACACCTAAATAACATTTTGTGATCAGTGTTGCGTCACAACTCTCTTCGTTTTATTTTGAAAATCACAACCGGAACCCCTGTATTATCGGTTGTGTAACTTGATGCGGGTACCTGTCAAACTGTCTCCCCCGTTCCCCTCGGTTTTCGCTGAAATGCCGGTTGGCTCGAGACTCACGGCAGTGTCCTGGCTTTCACCAGAGAGGTATGTTTGAACGTGACGTTGCGTTAAAGGACCGATCAACGACACATATAATGTGTTGCTATTCTATCCCGGAGGATTTATTCTTCTGATTGTGACGGAATGGGAGCTGAGTGAATTGAGACGGACGTGGATACTGGCTGATGGAGCAGGAACAACAGGAGAATAGAAGCTCGCTGTAGCCTGATATAGTGCTGGTGCCAGCATGACCTACATACCACGGAGCTTAACGGACGCGTCTTTAGGACATCTCTGCTATACGGATACATTAGACAGTAACTGACGTCCGGTCCAACCTTGTAACACAGTCATAAGTGACCTTCATTTGTTGTCTTTTTTTTTCTGTTGCTGCTACAGAACTGCCCATAAAAAGACACGTGAATGTGCGTGACTGAACATAGAGAAGCATCCATGCAGAGCATGTCCTATGCAATTTAAGGAAACAAGCGCGGAAAGCATTGCATGCTGGATGTTTTGCTGACCTTTTGTAATGCTCTGGGGTCAAGAGGAAGCCAAAAGGGAAAATTAACCAAGCAGCTAAGGATTGTGGATACTACACTGTCCCCTCCCATTTTCTCCTGGTATACTGCCGGACTATACTGCTCTCTGGATTAGCCTACAGCTCATGAGGCCTACAGTGGAGCCAGGATCAAAGGTCCACAGAGGAGCCGGACTGAAATGTTTTTCCAACAGGAGCACCTTGCAGATGCATTCAGTTATAAAAAAGAGATTGTAAGTTAATCATTAATTACTCCGTGATCAGCAATAAAGTCAACGGCCAAGCAATAACCGAAGTGCTGTGTAGAAAAAGTCACGTTCAAATAGATATTTTTTTACTGTCGGCAACATCAACTGTTGCCATAATGCTCCTGAACTGTCAGCCATTACCTCTTCTGAGGCATACAGATGTTCCCCCCCGCGTCATAGAAAACTTCATCCTGACTGGCTACCGCTTCCCAAACTACAGCCTGAGGGAGTGCTTATTATCAGCATTCAGGCCCACCAATGAAACCGGCAACTTCTGGACGCACTTCCTCCCAGTGTTCATTTTTTCATATTATTTTGTAGAGGTGTTTGGTTGGGAAGGTGCCCCGCATGGTGACGCACCGTTCTTCTATCCATTGTGGAACTACTTTATTGGGGTGTTCTGCCTGTTAATGGCTAGCAGCATGGCCCATCTGCTCAACTCAATGTCTCTGGTGGTAAGAGAAGTCTGCTTCTTCGTAGATTATGGCACTATTAGTGCTTACACGGTTGGTTCATCATTGGCGTATTACTACTACATCCACCCTCGGGCAGGGATAGTGGAGACAGGAGGCAACAACGGCTCCCATATGGACTTAAAACATGAACCTGCAGGATCTCCAACATCATCCTATGCAGTCCCAGATTTTTGTATGTTTTTTGAGACCTTCTACATCCCATCTGCATGCGTCGTAGCCATCATTTGTGTCTTATCTTGCTGCAATACTCGCCAGAGGTGGAGGCGGCATCGATACGTCATCCGGACCTTTGTGTTCCTCCTCCCATTCGTCATCTCTTCGACGCCAGTCTTCTACCGCCTCCTCACCAGATCGCCTTACTCCACCACGTCCTCCTCTTTCAAAACTTCCACCTCCATGGCAACCTTCTTCTATCGCCACTGCCTCTGGCTCCTGGTGTCAGCCGTCTTTAACATCAGCAAGTTCCCAGAGCGGTTTGCCCCGGGACGCTTTGACATCTGGGGACACAGCCACCAGTGGTTCCACTGTTGCACATTTTTGTCCATCCTCGACGAACTCCACATGATCAAGACTGAGGTGAGGGCAATCCTCCTCAGCCCGACTCTGCTGCTGCCCCCTGTCACCCTCTCCCGCCTACCTGGACCTACCATAGCTTCCACCTATGGGGTGATGCTCCTCCTCCAGACCACCATTGTCTCCATTATCGTGTGGTTCTCCTGGCATGCCAACCGCATCTACGGACCCCAGAGAGACCAGCTAGCAAAAGAGCACCCCAAGAAACCTCTGAAATGTCACTGATGACAAAGTCTGCATGGTCCTAACTGTGAAGAAGATTTGCACATGCGTACAGAGCCATGTCACAAGGAGAAGCGCACAAGTAATATTTCCTTTCTGATTTCAAGTCCCTTATATGTTCCGACCCTTTCAACAGTGTTTTTCAAACTTTCATAAGCCGAAATCGGGGACAACGGGAGATGAAGGGATTACATTCTGAGCTCACCGCAGGGTGGCTGTGTGGGTTGAGTGGATATTGAAAGACCTTGCCAGTTCTTTCCCCTGAGCTGCTCCAACATGTTCCAGCAGGATGTCTGAGCAGTGGCGATAATAACTACCTCTCGGGACTGTTCACTTAAGGATACAGGAAAGGTGTTGGTACCCAGGAGGACATGTTCCATATCACATTTGGTTACTGTGGCTGCTGTGAATGACCGTTCACAAAAGTTTGCTGATGTGTTGTCTGTTATCAAGTAGTTCCTCCTGTTGCACTTCCCCTTCCTCAGGCCGTAAACAAGCATCTTTTGAAAAAGCGCTACGGTTTCAGTCGAACCGATTGTTTCACATTGAATGAATCCCTTTTCTGGTCTTTGTTAACTGCACCTTCTTCTTCCTCTGACTTACATGAGCGCTCACACAGTCTCATTTCCTCTCTTTCCAAGTGACCCTTGCAACAGGAAGTGTGGTGGCCTTGACAACGTAACAGAATTAGCTGAGAGCCCCTATCAGTTGTACAGTAAAGGCACTTTATGGGGGCTGGTTGAACTGGTCCTGTCATTGAGAAGCCATTCTTGCTTTTTCACTTGTGCGTAACATTACTGAAGCATATATTGAAGTCCTGCTGACATGGTCTGATGGAAAACTTTGGTTATTTAAATGTGAAGTGTATACATAGCACAGTGAATACATCTGCTGTATGCATGGTTTTCATTACACTGATGACGAATACATTATGTTCACGCTGCTTAAAGTGCTCGAGGTCAGATAACATGTCATGTAAATCGGATCTTTTCTAATCAGAATTCTCATTTCATGCTTTGTAAACATGGATGAAATGAGGATGACGAAACCAGAGGGTGTTTTTTTTTTTTTGTTATCAATTTTTTTTAATGTAATGCAATGCAGCCTATGTGAGAAAAAGCCATACTTTGGTAAAAAGTGAATTAATGGCAATATTTTTACTGTTGTACTACATCATCAGGAACTTCCTGGATAGATTTGCACTTGACAGATAGATCAGGTTATTAGCTCACTCTCACAGTAATATCAGTACATTCATATCACAGAGCTAAACATCTGTTTTTCTGAAAAATATTTACCCAGCAATCTCTATGTAATAGAATTTACTGCTTTTGTGAAGGTACTTAAATAATCCTCAGTGACTCCTGTACGTAGCTCTTGAAGCCTCCCTAACAGGATTTTCTTTGAATCATGCAGACATGATGAAGACTATGTCATTTAGTCTTTCAACCATCTGAGCCCAAAATGTGAAAGTTTTTACTTTAGTAAATCTGCATTAGTTTTTATTATTACATAGCTCCAAAAAAGTTATTTGTTTGTGTATTGTCCAAAATGAGATATGAGCTAAAGGTGCAGCTTCGTACATTTTTTCATCTAGCAGTGGGTTGAATACGTTTTCATCCTGATGGAAAGAAAAATGTCTAGAAATATCTTCAGAACAGTAAAAGATGATGGAGTATTTATCATTTGAGAAGAACAGATGTTTAGGTTTGTGAGAGATTCAATGCTAACATTACCAGAGAAATGACCACCTCTTTATACAACTTTCTACTGCATGCAGTCATATTTAGCCTGACCGCTAGCAGGTATTTTTGTGCTGTAGATCATATACTGTCTGCACAAAATGTTAACTTCCACCCCTTGTTGAAATACCCATGTAGATGTCTGCCTTCCTGTCTTTTTTTAAAAATGTTTTATTCTGTTGCCTAACAGGCCCAGCGCTGTTGCTTAAAGCTCTAGACTCAGCCATGTTTAGGTTTGGTTGTTTTAAAAAAAAAAAAACGATTTATTAAGAATTTCTATTTCTCTCTGTGACTGTGCCAACCGCCTGTGTCCATGTTTGTCACGTGTTCCAAGTAGACGCACAGTGTCCAGAGATAAGAGGGAACGCTCAGTAACAGAGGACAGTTTTTGGCATTTTCACTTCGGCTGGGTCGCATTTAGTGGCAGGTTCAGTTCTCAACAAAATCAGTGTGGTGGGTGCATGACCCTACTTGATCAAATGTGCACCAGAAAAAAAGAATTCCTTTATTTTGAGCTTATTTGCACGCTGAACATGGACCAGACTTTCGGTGCTGTGATGAAGATTGTGTGTTTTCTGTGTGTTTTCATGTTATTACGTCATGTCCTCGGTGATTTTGTCTTTTTAAGCAAAGCACATCGTAAGCTCTTGCTTACATGTTGATAACTCGTGTCTAATTTTACAAATGTTACAATTACCACTGTTTGGGGTCCTGATCATATCTGCACATTTACCTGTGTTTCATTTTCATTTGCACGAGAGCAAATGATCGGAGACGCAAGCTGAGTTGTTAATTATGTACAACACTGGAATGAGTATGTAAGGACCATATTGAGTGATTGTGATAATCATGCTGTTATGGTGCACTTTAAACTTCTCAAAATGTTCCTTTCAGGGTCAGTCCTGCAGTACTGTATTATTTCAGAACATTTCAGGTCTAGGTTGTGCTTTCTAATGAATATTCAGAGATTCATCAGGTAACGATGCATCCGATGTTGAAGCGATGTTTCTACCTCAATAGAGCATGTGTGTCAGCGTGTCACTGAGAAGAACCATCGTTGAAACAGATCTCGTCCCCTCACTCTTCTAGATCAGGTGTGTCAAACTGATCCAGTAAAGGGCCGAGTGGCTGCAGGTTTTTGTTCCAACCAAGCAGAAACACACCTGAATCCAATCATTCTAATCACCTCAGCTGTCTTCAATCAGTTGATTAATTATCAGTATCACCTGTGCTCTTGCCATGTTTGGACATATTATGCTGTGTTATGTTTTCACAGAGTATAACAGGGACAATTCTAGCATTTGTAAGCATTTTAGAGAATGATTTTTTTTGACAAAAATCAACATTTGGACATCCTATAATAAGTTGTTTTTCTTTTGACATTTTTAAATATAATATAGTATGCCATTTTTTTTTCCAGTTTTGGACACACTATAATATAGTGTTTCTTGCTTCATATTTTTGGATATACAATACTATTACCCAGGTCCAACAGCATTTTTAGGCATTTTTGGGTGAACTACACTATGACCATTTTTGCCAGAGTGGCAGAAGCACACCTGAATCCAATCATTCAATCAGCTGAACTGTCTTCACTCAGTTGATTAATCATCAGTATCACCTGTGCTCCTGCTTGGTTGGAACAAAAACCTGCAGCCACTCGGCCCTTTACTGGATCAGTTTGACACCCCTGTATCTAGACTATTAAAGTTCAGTATGTGAATGTTACACACTGCTGTATCCTACCCAGTCAAGTACTCAGGGTGACTGAGGAACCACACTTACACATTATTTACATGTGTAGTAGAGGTGGAGGATGGTTCTAGAATCTGTGTCTGTTAATGCGAAAAAAGGGCAACTCTCCTCCATTGTGTTAATCCATGTATCAAATAGCATTAATGTGGACGATTAGAGATTTATTGAATAAATTATGCGGATAATCTTTATCATT
>CAFUXE010000060.1:186307-197134 GCA_903364295.1 Serranus cabrilla | reverse complement strand
AATCCAAATGGTCAATCACATTTTTTTTTTTTAGAGTTTTGACCTTTAGACCAGATGGTGCTGCTAAAAGGAGGTACAAAGGTGAGTACAAATATAATTAATATTTTCTATTCAAAGTTTCTTTTTTTCTGTTCACCAGTGTATAAATGAGACAGTAGCATTTACTGTCAGCATTTGTTCAACGGTACAAAAATAACATTTAATACTTAAATCCTTCTCCTAGTTTCAGCGGAAATATGTTTTTTTTTCAGTGTTGCAACACATTCAGGTGGGTGGAGACGTCCTGTGCAGTTGGCTTGTCACAATTTCACATTACAAATCACCAGATTAAAAACAGCAATGGCACTGATATAACTATGATGGTAAATTATGATTAATTTTGTTCATAAAAAAGAGCATACAGCTAAATATTTTTTTACTGTCATCCTTTGTGCACTAAACATGTATGTAGGAGAGATTTCTACTCACCCTTTCTCTCCAGAGGAAGTTAGCAGCAAATGCCTCAGGAAAAAACACATTTCTTTGCACTGATGTCGCATGCAAATATTTTCCATATTTAGCTTAGGTGGCTCAGCAGAGCCCCGGGCCAAAGTACTCTTGTCTCTGCATGTTTTTTTTAATGGTTACGCATACAAAGACTCAAACTTCAAAAATGATATCATATCATTATATTTGGAAATATGTGGTACTGAGGTGGCCAGATTAAGGAATTACTTGAATTGTTATTTAGCTGATTATTATTCAAGAGGTATAGAATGGCAAACTTTCTTCATGATAAGTGACTCTGTTATTATGCACAAATGATATATTTTTGTTGAGAGAATGTGCAGTCTGGTGCGGAGAATAAACACTATTTTTTTTAAGGATACAGATTTACAGGTGACAATTCAGAGATGTGAGAGAGTTTGAGTTGAGTATGAGTTTGATGCTGGTATTTGCATATAAGTGTCCAGTGTGTTTGTTTGTGTGTGTCCATAGGTCCATAGGAAATAACAGATATGTGAGAATAAAATGTCTCCTAAGTAGCGCACTGTAGAGTCTCCCTGCTTGATTGATGTGTAGCACTGTCCATGGTGCTGATAATGCAACTTCCCTAATATCCCTGTTTTATTGCCTGCAATAGGTCTTGAACTACTTTGTGTGTGTTTGAGCATACTTTGCTACAATCTTGACCTCTTCCCTGGAGTCTGCGCTTTCTTATCCATTGAAATGTATTGTATTGATTTCCATTGTAAATTTGGCTTGGATCATGTATGGGCCAGCTGGTGTGGTCCTGCTAGACGGCCACTATTACTGTCATCATTATTAGTAATTTAATGGTTCTTATTATGGTTAATTTAAATATGAATTTAAATAATTTTCATATATATGTATATATATAAACACACACACACACACACACACACATATATATATATAGGGTAAATAATAATAAGGTATAAGGACCAAAGAGGAAGAGGCGCAATCTAGTATTAGACTAGATTAACTTGGAATCCCATTAGTACACAAAGTTGACGATAAAAGATTTGTTGACTTCACTGAAATCTTATACGATGTGTAGGAGTGTGTTAGTCCAAAGCAATGTAATAGTCTATATATAAAACATTAAAATGCGTAGTGAACTGTTGTTTCTCCCTTGGGGCCACTGCAGCCCTTGTTCACTAATGCACGCAGTTTTCACACAGCTGTGATTTTCTTTGACAGGTGAACTGAGTCATTCCTGTACAATGCTAACATTGGGCCTAAAATATCCTCTCTGCTGGTTCTCAGACTCATGCATATACACTAATAACACAGCACACTCAAGATCATCATCCTGAGATTAAGTTAACCACATCATGATCCTGCGCATCTGTCTCTGATTAACTCTTTTGCGCGGAAATGTTGCCCCAACTGTTTTTCTTTCAGTTACAGACAGTTTGTCTGCTAGATCAGCGGTTCTCAACTGGTCTGTCTTTGGGACCAACCATCACCCCGTCATGACAAGACGAGACCCAAAACGAGGAAAATGTTCAACTTCTAAACTGTATTTAATGAAAAGATGGAGCAGATTGAGAGGAAAATGTTCCCTATTACACTAAAATAGCTGCATTTTAATTAATAAACAGAATGTGCATCTTAGGTAACACAACATATCTTATTTTAACAGACTCAACAGCTTTCATGCAATGCTCAGTTAGCAGACGAAAACAAACTGTGACACAAAATGACCAAAAAGGCGCAAGATTTCCAGAAATTACCCAAAAAGGTGCAGAAATTCCTTAAAAAAAAGACACAAAATTACCAAAAAATGACACAAATTACCAAAAAATGACACAAAATTACCAAAAAAGACACAAAATGATCAAAAAATGACATGAAAACAAACAAAGAGTGAATAGACAGCATAAAAAAAATCCCCTTCAAAATAAAACCACAGGATTTTTTTACCCAGGTAAAGGCCCACGACCCACTGAAAACGGGTCCGCGACCCACTTTTGGGTCCCGACCCACCAGTTGAGAATCACTGTGCTAGATCACAAATTGACCAATGTTGTTTCTTAGCTCTCATGATCTTAAGGTTACCTCTGGGTTAATGGGCTGATTTTTTTTTTTTAACTATTTCAGCACAGGTATTGATCTTTTTCAGTGCTACATACTTACATTAGTCATAATTAGGGATAGACTGATGAATCTGAGGTTTTCTCAGATGCCAAAAACTTACACAGCAGTCTGTAATACTATGAGGATGAAAAGTTTGGAAATAATCCAATTGGCAATTATATTCTCCCCTTGTACGAACAGCAAGGTAAACAACTGGAATATTGCATTCCCATTAGAAATATACCTGTCATGAATGTGCATTTTCAAGTTCTTGATTGGCCAACACAATGCCTTGAAGGTTGGGCTTTCATCAAGCCCGCTTTGTTGGCACATGACAATGAGGGATAAACAAACCAAATCCCCTTCATTTTCTCAAGTCATGTTTACCTTTTAGGAGACACCAAAAATATTGCTGGTGCTGAGAACTTCAACACAATTTACTGCTGAAGTTGTCTTCACGAATTCAGGGACAATGACACATTCTTTCTTATAATACTGGGGTCGTCCTGGACAGGTCTCCAGACTTCCACAGGGCTGATGCATAGAGACAAACAACCATGCATGCTCTCATTCACTCCTACGGGCAATTTTGACTCACCAATTAAACCTTAAGCTGCATGTTTTTGGACTGTGGGAGGAAGCCGGAGGACCTGGAGAGAACCCACGCTGACACTGGGTGAACATGCAAACTCCACGTAGTCGAACCGGCGACCTTCTTGCTGTGAGATGAGAGTGCTAACCATTGCACCCCTGTGTAGCCCCGTGCTAATTTATATGAAACTAAAATCGGTCAGCATAGGATTTGCACTAAATTTTTTGAAAAATTCGATTCTGTGTCTTCTCATAAACATTTTTGCTCTCCTTGATTCAGGGTCAAAGCAAGCCCCTTTCCTCTATTCTTCCGCTCTGTGTCTGTTCTAAGGTCAGAGGTCAGTCAATGTCACCCTTAACCAGTTTAACCAATCATCTACAGCCAGCTGCACCCCCCCCATGCACCCCACCCCCTTCCCAGCATCCTGTGTGACAAATCAGGGTCTCTTGATACCCCAACCCCCATAAAACAGGCCACCATCCCCCATAATGTCCTGCACGGTGATGATAGGCAGGTGTATATATGATGGGTAACACCTTGCTTTTTTTTGATATTGTTAAGCAGCAGAAAAACACTAGTTTAACATACAGTCGTGTTCAGCCATGGAGCAGATTGAAATTAGAAGTGGACAAACAAAAATTGCAATGACATACAATGTCAAGACAGACCTTACTGCAAGAAATGTGTGTGGGAGGCAGGAATTTTGTTGCGGTCATCCGACACACTGTACAAATGTATTGACTGTATGTCCTTGTGGTCATCCTTAAAGCCAAGAATTAGCTTAAATTTAACTTGCATTGTCTACATGTATTATTATCTGTAATCAACATGGGATTACCATGCCTGTGAAAATGTTGCTAAAATAAAAGAGACTGTCTACTAGTGTGTGCTGGAGGAAGTGCAGCAACACACACTAATCCTTAGAAGAAAAGGAAGGAAATCTTGAGCAAAATGCGAATCTTTCTTGCCAGTATGTTCCACAGCACAGTGAGGTGGGACGGACAGAGAGAAGGAGAGTGTGACAGAGGGAGAGACAAAGTGCGTGTGCTGTGTGTGTCTGAAAGAGTGAGAGTTGGAAACGTCATCTGCCTGGATCGGACTACCGGACTACGAGCATACGAGCACCGGCCGGAGGAGGGACAGTGGTTCCACTGTGTAGCCGGACAGAGAGTCACTGTGCTCGGACGGGAAACCATTGCCATTACCGGTCCTCCCTCCCTTTAGCATCAGCGGGAAGCGGGGTTGAATGCCGGAGGACGCCGCGGAAAGTGACACCAGGAGCGGTTGTCAGTGAGTGACTGACGGGGGGGGGGAACATGGCTTCTTCTCCGGTCACCCCAGCATCGCTCGAAGGAGGGACACCTTCACCCACCGGGAACGAGGAGCCCGTTACAACCCGACAGGTACACATCTGTGCCGATGACGTTTCATTCTCTCATACGTGTAAAAAAAAAAACAACAACATACACAACTTCGTTTGAAAAAGAAAAAAAAATTACAGTTACTCGGTCATCTGCAAGGGCACGTGTGTGCAAGAGCCTTATTTCAAACATAGTCTAAGTCAGCAAAAAACAACAACAACTACTCCTTAATTGGGCTAAATTCTGCTACTTCATCCTGCGTTTAATTCAACACAACATCTCATTTAAAATGGTTATCTTATGTCAAAATATACGGTGGTCAATCTTAATAAGAGTTCAGATATTGTCGCTTGGTGAATCCCCTGCATGCCGAATTAAAGATCACACCTAAAGACATACCGGAGAGTCTACGTACTTCGATGTCATACGTGCATATTAGCTGTGATGTGTGAGAAAACATAAACCTGATAGATTTGGAATGGAGTTTGGTTTGACGTATGATCGTCGCTGACACAGATACATAAGTGCTGGTGGATAGTTTGTCCCAGAAAGAGACGGCAGGGTCGACGAGCTGGGAAGGCGTTCCCTGAATGTGACACTCGCATGGTCCACATCACTGTTGGACAGTTATCAAGTTGACCTGTCTGCCAATCCCGATGGTGTGTATATGAAGACATGCTGAAAACGCCTAGCTTGTATTTACAGTATGGAGTCCTTTCTTTTTCTTTCTTTGTCCTGAGCATATTGACATATAGATGGGGATCTATTTTCTTTCCATCAGCCCGCCACACTGCAGGTCATGGTGTGCTTGTGAATGAGTCATACAGCAGAGAGCCAACATGTGCTTGTGTCAGATAGTATTCAACACAACGTGCTCTGACACTTATATTTAGACGCTATACAACATGTTGTCTTTGCAAAGAGCAGTGTGTTTACAGCCTTCTGCACATTGATGCCTTCACAGCAGGTGTACGGTGGTATCGGTGTCAGTGTCTAGTACACACGGCTGCAGTTGCATGAGTGCAAAGTGTCTGCTCCTTCTAAAAACCTGTGTGTGGAGACATTAGAAAGCCTGTGTGGAATGATCTGAGGCTGCAATACAAGTTTTGATGATTTCCATGCATGTAGCATGTTCATGTTATGTGTTGTATATCCATGTTTAAGACCTCTTAAAGTTAAGTGTTGAATAAAAAACAGCAATTTAATTTTTGGGGCGAGGATCTCTGCTGTACATTGTTTAAGTCAGGGGTGTCAAACTGATCCAGGAAAGGGGCCGAGGGGCTGCAGGTTTTTGTTCCAACCAAGAGGAAACACACCTGAATCCAATCAATCAAATCACCTCAGCTGTCTTCAATCAGTTGATTAATTGTATCACCTGTGCTCCTGCTTGGTTGGAAAAAAAGGAGCACAGGTGATCCAATTAATCAACTGATTGAAGACAGCTGAGGTGATTTGATTGATTTGATTCAGGTGTGTTTCCTCTTGGTTGGAACAAAAACCTGCAGCCCCTCGGCCCTTTACTGGATCAGTTTGACACCCCTGGTTTAAGTGAAAGACACAAATAATGTGCATTTGATTCATTAGTTCATCAGAGCTGTGTCTTTGACTGCAAGTCACAGATCTTAGTAAGCAAGTTGCTTTTCGGGTCTTTGAATGCAGACCATGAGAATGATTCAGCATTACAACATTTCCCTTCGAGTCTGTTAATATAGCTTGTACAGAACGGAGACCAAATCCTTTTAGTCCATCGGCCTAATAATCAAATATTTAAAGTGTGTGGCCATGCCTAGCCTGCCTGATGCTGTTTTTATTTTTGTATTTGTATTTTACTACGTCAGAACTTGACTCCTGATCAAGTTTTTGCTTTCAGTTCTCAAGTGAAGTGACATTTTCAGGCCCCTGTAGTTTTTATCAATGAATTAAAGGGGGCTGTGTGGAGCTTTGGTGCTACCATTAGTGCAAAGTGGTAAGAAAGTTAAACAACAACACAGGGCAGGTACACACACACACACGCACACACACACACACACACACATCAGCACAGTCATGGCTAGAAGTCTAGAAAATGTCTGTAATACAGTGTGACACAGTTCATAAATCATAAAAACAAGAAAATTGAATTTCTTTACAAAATAAAAAAGTGACAGAATAAAATAAAATGTTATCTATATATACAAAACAGCCACACGTTTCCACAAAAAAATGGAGGCTCATCATTTTTTACCTCTTATTACAACCTCTCCTGTCCTCTCCCCTCTGCTCTGTGTAAACAGCATAATGCCTGTTTTTACAGTGTTTTTCTATAAACAATGTATTTATAATGATTTTTTAAAGAAAACCTTTTTAACTTTTCACCTTTTCAAACCTCCCAGCAGGTTTGGCGTTCAGTAGGTTAAAAAAAAACCAACATGCTAGCAAGGCGCTCCCTTTGCACACCATTTCACAACTAAAGAGCTTTTTAAACAGATCACATGAAAGTGCTACAGATAGAGGCTTAAGCTCACGAGCCGCTCAGAAAACGTATGACTTCCTCTTGGCTATGCTGCCACGAAGAACAAATGAGCTTCTTCCCTTCGTTTCACCTCAGAGGCTCAGGCCTAAAACAGAGGCGAGTTCCTGTTTGTAGCCTTCAGGAGATTCATCTCTGGCTGTGTGAAAGTCGAGTGATTAACATTGCAAACAGGAGCGTGAGGCTACCAGGCCTGCTCCTGTAGAGGAGGACATCTGCCACTTTCTGTCCCAGCCAAGGTCAGATTGTGACTGTGGTAACACCGGCTAGTGTGATTCTGAAGTGAGGAGACATGCATGTAAACAGTAAGAGAGACAGAGGGGAGAAGATGTGTTAATGTTCATGTGATAGACACAGTTTCTGTCTTTGCAGGTCAGAGAGAAATATAGATCGATTGGGTTTGAAATTGAGACATCTGCTGGTATCGGTTGGTTTTTAAGGACTCTGCTTATCGATTTTGATTGTTAATGATTCTTAATCCCGATCCTATTGATGTGTATTACACACATATACACTGCAGGTGGGTTGAGATTGTTGGCAGTGGGGTCACAGTTGTGTTAAAGTGCTCAAGGCTACACAGTTTCCTCCTGCAGTCCCTGCAGCCTCCTCAGTCTGTGGGCATGACAAAGCACTTTCCCAGCAGAGCAGATACGTATGTGATGGAATATGTCAGGTGCAGCACACATGGGCCATGAACTTAAGGATAGAAACAGAAACATTCATCAAATTTGAATGAATTTAACTTGCATTCAAGTTAAGTTGAACTGATCCAAGAAATGTGTTGAATGGACTAATAGAATGATCTTACTACTGTGACTGCATCAAAGGCTTCAATTCAGCCTTTATGAAGTTCTTTGGAAATTATTGTATAAGATATCAACATTTATATCATGTATCACAATATAGCCTAAGTCAGCGGTTCTCAACTGGTCTGTCTTTGGGACCAACCATCACCCCGTCATGACAAGACGAGACCCAAAACGAGGAAAATGTTCAACTTCTAAACTGTATTTAATGAAAAGATGGAGCAGATTGAGAGGAAAATGTTCCCTATTACACTAAAATAGCTGCATTTTGATTAATAAACAGAATGTGCATCTTAGATAACACAACATATCTTATTTTAACAGACTCAACAGCTTTCATGCAATGCTCAGTTAGCAGATGAAAACAAACTGTGACACAAAATGACCAAAGAGGTGCAAGATTTCCAAAAATTACCCATAAAAAGTGCAGAAATTCCTAAAAAAAAAAGACACAAAATTACAAAAATAGACACAAAATTATCAAAAAAGACACAAAATTACCAAAAAGGCACAAGATTTCCAAAAATGACCCAAAATGATCAGAAAAAGATGTTAAATGACAGAAAAAGGCACAAAAACCCTAAAAAAAAAAAGACACAAAATAAGCAGGTAAAACCACAAGATTTCCAAAAAAGACACAAAAAACTGCAGAAATTCCTAAAAAAAAAAAAAGATACAAAATTACTAAAAAAAGACACAAAATTACCCCCAAAAGACATGAAAACAAACAGAGTGAATAGACAGCATAAAAAAATCCCCTTCAAAATAAAACCACAGGATTTCTTTGCCCAGGTAAAGACCCACGACCCACTGAAAACGGGTCCGCGACCCACTTTTGGGTCCCGACCCACCAGTTGAGAATCACTGGCCTAAGATATTGCTAATATTTCTCATAGGCCACATAATCTATGTGGGGCCCAGAGCCACATAGAATATATTTGAGCAATACAGTCATTTAGTGGAATTAACAAATACAGGATAAGACTCCTATAGGCACTAATAGGTGATATTAGATGCCCACACATTAAATGCCTCCATATTTGTAGTTTAACTTAATAATCACATTGTGACATTTCGGGGCCAAACTCTTTTTCATGTTCTCCTGTCAGCATTTTTCTAATGCTAGTGACTTAACAGTGAGCAGTTACATTATTTGTGCTGGTTTGTCATTAGAGTCATCAGTCAGTGTGTTGACTGGCTGGCTGGCCCACCACTGTAAAGCCCTGACTTTACCCCGTGTCAAATGTTTCTATTTAAATTCAAAACTGTGTTTGGTTTCAGGCCTGTTATTACTTAGTAATCAGAGCACAGTCTGTCTTTCTGGTGTGTGTGTATGTGTGTGTGTGTGAGGTTACTGGCAGTCTGGCAGGTATCATGCCACACAGATGTGTTGCTCAGCTGGCAGCGCACAGACGTACCGAGCTCAGTTTGCTGTGTCATGCTGGTGTTTAGTAAATCCGAAGCTGTTGATCTGTCCAGAGAGGCTGTACTCAGATCACAATCACTCTCCTCTGAGTTATCTCTCTTCATCTTTGGAGGATAGTTTATATTCTCCTCCCATCCCCTCACACATTCTTTGTTGTTGCTCTGCTTCGACTTCTTATACCCTCTGTTACTACAGTTCATTGAGTCCTTTCATTAGCCAACATTACGTCTCTGTCTCTTTCTCTTCTCTCCATCTCGTTATCTCCACAAATTCTTGCGGACACATCAGCTGATGATAAATCAACCAAGAGTTGTGATGGAGGCCCGAGGACAGCTCAATTAAGCAGGAAGGAACCATCAGACATGCAAATACAATCTCAATCTTTTGGGATGTTTCTTTTCAGATATGGCATCAGGTGATGCACCGATCACTGTAACTGCAACTCAGACTGGATAAGTATTAGGACCACATGCATATAACCTCAAGTAGAGGCAACAAAGAGCATTTCAGAGACTGACCCCATTAGTGGTGAAGCCTCAGGACTGCAGGGTTGATTGGTCATCCATTTCTGTCCGACCAACACTTCCACATCTACTTCCCAGATGGACATGAAGTTTGATTAGGATTTTTACGGTCCCCAGAGAACACATCCAGCTGATGCTCGATAATGGAATGTGTTTGATTATTCTTACTGATCTTTTACAAGCACCACCAAGGTTTACTAGCCTGGGTGCAGCCATAACTGTAGCTCCGCCTACAACATTTTTCTGCGGGCAGTTCGGTCGAGAAGGGTCTAGCTGCAGGCCGCTGTCAGCAGCTACAAACCACGCCCCCCCATTGCTCCTTATGAGACACTCCTGTTGTAACCCTAACCCTTAAACTAAACCTAAACCTAAGCTTGTAGGGGGCGTGGTTTGTAGGGGCGTGGTTTGTACCGTTCCACGGCTGCCTGTAGGAGGGAGGCCTGGTTTGTAGTGGCTGCGGCCTGCAGCTGGGTATTATTGGTTCGGTCTGCGACGTATCAAAAAAACATGACCAATGAAATTGTCAGGGCGGGCTTTACACGATGATGGACAGATGAGCGACAGTCACGTGACTAAAGAGCGCTTGGGTTTGTGTACAACGAACACGGCTGCCGCTGGAGAGGAGAGGAGTTTGATTTGTCAGCTGGCCTCGATGGTCGCGAAGAAGTTGGGAGACAAGGGAAACCCGGCGCACATTGTGGTTTCACTTTTGGTTTCACTTACGGAGGACCAGGTGAAGGAGGCGACTGAGACGTGCATCACGCAACTCGGCGTGCACGAGGAGTTGGACATCACGAGCGCCGTCGGCAGCCCGGAATCCTGGCTGAACATACGTCACATCTTACGCTGCTCCGATTGGTTGTCGATCTATCCAATAGAGCGAAGAGGCATTTTTTTTCCTGGTTCGGTTGAAACGTTGAAACACGCCCCTTAATTACAGCCCAATGGATCACTTTCAGACTCACATTCTGAACAGAATTGAGTCTGACGTCGGTTTACATGTGTACAAAAGAAATATGGAGATTA
>CAFUXE010000060.1:164593-174968 GCA_903364295.1 Serranus cabrilla | reverse complement strand
GACACCCCTGCTCTACTGAGATTTTAACACACAACCATCTCTAGGGTTTCAGAGAATAGTCAGAAAAAGAGAAAATATCCAGTGTGCCAAAATACCTTGTTGATGCCAGAGGGTCAGAGGTCAGAGAAGAATGGCCAGACAACAGTAACTCTGATAACCACTCATTACAACCAAGGTCTGCAGAAGAGCATCTCTGAACCAGACCAGCTGGGCTACAGCAACAGAAAACCACACTGAAACTTTATTAGTGAAACACTTCACTTTATAAATTGGCCAGTGAGTGTATATTCAGTGAGTGTGGATGTAAGAACACAGTGTCTTTACCCTTGAAGTTGTTTAGGCTGCAGGTGTGTTCCTGTATGACCTCTTGTGACCTCAGTGAGTTCAGGATAAACAGTCTTGCGGCTCTGTTTGGGGGTGATGTTGTATAAAGAGACGGAGCTTAAGGTGTTTCTCTGAATAAGTCAGTCTGCTGTTATGCCTCCAGGCTCAACATACGACCACTTTCCACAAAGTTGTGCCTGGACTGGGTCATAGTGTGTGTTCTTCTATCACGCCACAGTGTATTTTTCATTTTAAATGATGGTAACAATGTACATTGTGCTACATCATGCTATTAATTCTGGAGATTTAGTATTGAAATATAATTATTTTATTGTACTTCATTACATTTGATTATTTTATTTTATTCAGAAGCTCCCCACAAACAAAAACTACTGCTTCCCATAAGACAATACTTGAGTTACAAACAAAAGAACGTACAAATCTGTCGAACTTTTTTGTCTGGAAAAATGGTTGAAGTATGGCATATTTAAAGATAATGTCAAAGCGGCACATTTCACTTCTATAAAAAAAAGTATTGAGAAGTAAAATGATATGATTCAGCAGTGTGATTCTTTTTGCCGTGTCAGCACTATTTCGGGGAGATTAAACGTCATCACGCCGGACACGGACGGCAACTCTCTCACTAGTCTGCCTTATAGTCTCTAGTCGTGTTTTTCAGTGTTCTTGCAAACTCCTGTAGATTGTTTTTTATGTTAAAAAACAATTTATTAGGCTACAGTTTCAGCTAATGTAGAGCTCTAACAGCTCTTCTGTGTCTGTATTTTCCAAGTAGAAGAGTGGATACTGTCCAGGTTTTACTGGGCTGCGAAGACGGAAATAGTGAAGGTGGAGTTGCTGGTGAAATGTTGCCACTGTGTTGCAGTATGAAGGAAGTAATCAAATGCCAGAGCTGGCAGAAAGGGCAAGGAGTCAAGGAAAGTCCAATGCCAATACCACGGACAGACAGACAGACAGACAGACAGACAGACAGACAGACAGACAGGCAGACAGAGAAAAGTCGGTCAATGAGAAACACATGTGGTTGTCTTCTTTTCCCAATTTTTTTTCCTGAAGATACCATACTGATGCATTCCAACAGTGTTGCTGTGGAAATGTTGTTGAAGGGCAGGGTTCCTACGCAGTATGGAAAAATATGGAATTTGATTTCACTTCTTCCAGGTCTGGAAAAGTATTGACAAAGAAAACAGATCATGGTAAAATATTTAGACCTAAAATATGAAATCTAGAATTTCTAATTAAAGTAAATTGGTCCTACTAGGGTTTTCATGTCCCTCACTGTTTTACTCACTGTTATACATTCACATAATATTATTTTTGCTGTAACTTACAGGTAACACTGTAAGAGGCCATTGCATTGTCAAACAGTAAATCAACAGTGGCAGTACCAGGAAGAGCTTTAGCTTGCAGCTGTAGTTGCTATTGTACCTGTACTTGTGAGACATATGTAGTTGTAATGGAAATACTTTAGTGCTAGCAGTAACAGGAACTGTAGTACTGTAGTTGTAATAAACCCTATGGTCAATGTAGCATCATTGTTATATGAAGTGATGATGGTTACTGCTAACAGAGTGTCAGACTGCACCACGGAGTGGGAGAGAAGTATTGTTTTGGGCGGCGGTTAGTTCTAACCAGTAACACTAGCAAGCTGGGATCATGCTAATGAGTCAGACACCATAGCGGTTTAAGCTAGCTAGCTTTTGTTAAAACACTGTTTATTCCAGATATTTTTGAGCAGTTATTCGAGTGGAGGAGGGCTGACTAGACCCAGTACAGCCATGATAATAGCTTCTACTATGATGATCAGTGTCTTACGTCAATGGTGTACTACACTAGATCTCTCTTATCTCTGAGGACACACTTACAGAAAGCACGAGCTCAGCCCAAGTATGCGTCTCAGTTATTCAGGGCTTCAACCCTCACTTTAACCTCTAGTGCATTTATACTCTTGGATGATTGCAATCATGTGTAAAAAGGAGACAAAATGCACTCAGCTTCAAGACTTTATGTGCATGTTTGCACCACATCATTAGCACATTAGCTTTAGCAAATAGCTTTTTATAACAGAGCAGATATTTTCATTAGATTTTTGGTTTTCTTGTAGTTTTCTTTTGGTAATCAATCCAATAGTTGTCAAGAAACTACACAACAGAAATGTGTTACTTGAGATAATTCAGGAGACCACCAACGTCATGAGGATTCATCCTCTGGGGGGCATGAATATGTTTAGAAAATGCCACGGTCATTTTTTTAAATAATTATTTAGATGTTTTCATCACACATCTAGTTGAGCTAAAATCAGATGTCTCCGTGGTGCTTTCAACTGGGTTGTCTTATGTGGTGAGCTGGTCATGTTATTTACTCACTGCAGCCTCTTTCTTTTTTTCCCCTGATTCTCTCCTGTCAAAGAAATTGTGCATTCTGTTTGCTCCTCCACAGCTTTATTTTTAGTCTTGCAAGGCTCCCATCGCTTCTGTGATGACTAAAGGAATGATATTGCCCTCGTCTGTCTACAGTATTTGTGTAGACTAAAAACTTCATCACATCAGATGTGGAGCGACAGTATGGCTCATGTATCCCCCTTTTTTCCTTTTCCCTTGTTCTTTTAGGTTTGTTTTTGTACAATATAATACAGAAATAAAAGGAAAGAAAGGTTAAGCTGATGATAGTAGAGAACTTTCAGCAGTATTTTTGGTTTTCTCAGATAATTTAGCTTAGATTCCATAAAAATATGTCAAGTGAGGTCTGGGCATGGTTATATTCAAGTGTGATTTATTAATAATTTCTCTCTTTCTCTCTGACTTTGCAGAGCGTTTGATGGTATGTCATGTTTTCAGTATATTGCATGGAGATCACATTCTTTGATGTGAAGAGGGAAAGAGATTGTGTTGTCAATGTGCTTCACTGGCCTCGCAAAGTAGATAATTAATTCATGAAATAAAGCAAGAATGTTATTTAAGTTTGTCAGTTTTTAGGCAGGTTTAGTTGGGCCAGGTAGGTTCAGGTTGTGGTTACTTTATTTGTACCCATGAGTACATTTAGTTTGCTGTAGACATGGTGAAGAAAGAGGCATCCATTGAACCTGATCTCACAAAATTACATGAAATGACCACGTTTTTTTTAAACACCGAATTACGTGCTAGCATGTAATGTGCGAAAAATACGTAAATTAGCGGAACGTTCTAAATATAGCACACACGTTATTATACATATACATACAGTTCACGGCTGTAAAACACTGACCTAGGTTTGCGTTATAAAACACAATTAAAGTAAATAAATATACTGGAAATACCGGAAGTGAAGCCATGAAAGTAACGTAAACAGTTTAAGTATGTGAGAAAAAACGTATTACACAAACCGTGAGCCACGCAAGTCATGTAAAAAACGTAAGTTACGTTAAAAGTCGTTTACTTTTGTTTTCACACGGGACACAAAACTGTTCCCTTGGATGAAAAACCCCTGAGTGTGACATCTGCCATTTGTTAAACAGGGGAATACATGTGCCCAGCGCGAAAAAAAATCCCCATTGACTTTACACTGGCATTGTTTCCGTGCTCCTGGCACGTATTTTCCACACATTATGTGCCACCAGCATGGAATACGGTGCAAAGAAAAGAGATAATTTTGTGAGATCAGAATGCAACAACAATCACAGTATTATCTGTTGTTTATGCTCTAACTTATTCATTTGAGGCTGCTGTGGGAACAAGACTGTTTTTATATCAATGTGTTTAACATATTGGGATCTTGAACCTCTGTCGAGGTGGAAGTTGCTGTACCTGTCAGGTGTACAGGGACTCCTAGTTCATCTGTATGTCACTAATTAGCTTACAGGCCTATCTTATAGTCAGATTCAAGGAGTTTTTTAAGACAAAATCCCAAACCATGACACCAAAGAAAAGGATCAAAGTGAATAAAAGCACAACAAAATAGGGTGATCATGGTTTTGTCATTTTGAAAAGAGAACAATTTCCTTAAACAGTGCAGTGCTGTTGACTCTTACTTAAGGTTTGACAGTTTACTTCAAAGTAAGATGGATAATTGTAACGAAATATTTGTAGGATTTGACCTAACAGGCCTTCTTTCTAAAAAAATCAGTCATATCTTATGTTTTGGACACATTTAGCTGCAGGTAAGAGTCCTCACACCACTTTACAGTGTCACAAATTTAAAAATGAACCTGGTGTCATGGTGGCTCTGGCAAATGGAGCCAGTAGAGCAGACAGGGGCAGACAAGGTTCCAGGTTGTTTGCAGCAAAGCTCGCTTCTAGTTCAGATTTATGATCTTTTCTTTTAGCTCCTTTGTCACTGCATGCTGATCTGCTTGTTCCTCAGTCCTCCTTAGTCCGTGCTTTCTCCTTCTTTAACACAGTTTTGTAAGTCACAGTAGATGCACGCATTTATGATCAGCTGAGCGCAGTGTGGTGAAAGAGATTTGTTCGGATCCTTAATTGACCAAGAACAAAGATCCAAAGTCTGATGCCGCCTGGTTGGACAAAAGACATACTGGTAAATGTCTGGTAGGGTCACCTGAATAAAAGCAGTATTTGTAGTCCTTCCCCTGAAGTTGGTCCAGTTTATTCCTCAGAGAGCGGACATTTCCCAAGATGAAAGACGGCAAGGGAATCCTGTTCAAATGCTGTTTTCCAAGCTGGGGTCTGATGCCTCCTTGTTTGCCCCACTTCCTCTTTTTGATCCTCGGATTTCAGGAGAATCTCTAAGGCTCTACGGCCCTCCCTGGCCAGTTTTTTTTATGCACACTAAACAATATAATTAGTTCTTTGCTGAGACTAGCAGAGACTTGTGAGTGTTAAAAAGGTTCTCATACAGCTTACAGTTTCCACTATGCTTATATCAGTATGAAGGATCACTCTGATGTTACCTTTATGCCTACTGAACACAACCCCATCCATCAGCGTCCCCTTCTGCTTTCCCAGTCTTTATGTCTTTATAGATGAAGCCGATTGGTCGATACGGTGAGGGAACTGACTCAGCAGTACAGTGTGACACTCTTGTAGCTGTTTTGACATTATATAGTTGGTGATTTATGTCAATGACCAACCCACAGAGGAGCTGTGACACCTCCAGTTGCATTACAACTTTGGACACTGTGCATCACTGTTGGAAGGTCACAGATGGCCCTGCCTCTTGCTGTATCAATTTCAGCATTTCTTGTGTAGAGTAAGATTTCCAGAAGCCTTTGCTTTTTTTTTTTTTTATCTGCAGGAGACATCTTCTCCCGAGGGGAAGGTGTCCTTGTTTTTTGTCCTGTCAAATATATTAAAAAAAACACAAACTCTAAAAATACAGACTGTGTGAAAGCAGGTCTTTGCTTCCCCTACCTTTGTGGTTTACAGTAGCTGAGTTGTGAGCTTTTAGAGAAAGTGGAATCTCCTAAACTGATAACAGAGCAGATCTAGACTCCTGTGTTGGGTCTTTTCTTTGATTTTTCCATTCACATGCAATGTGAGTGGAAGATCATGCATGTCATATACAGTTTTTTTCAGTTGTCCATGCTGTAACCCACTCCTCCAGCTTACGCTCTATTCATAGGTTAGTAGAATTTAAGATAATTAGATATTTAATGGATTAATTGATAGATACTCGTTCTCATTTTCAAAAATAGTCAAAGTTTTTGCTCTACCAACAGGGTGAAGATCCCAGAAATATTTTTTTTATAAGCTTAATAATGAACTTTTCAGACGAGACGATGCCATTTCAGCCACCCTATTAGAAGAGGAAATATAAATTTATTTATTGTTAATATCAGAATTCCAATACAGGTGAATAGTTCAATAACCTAAATGGTTTGTCCACCACATGTATTTTACAGAGAGCAAACTCCCACCAAAACTCCAGAAGTACTGATTTTGTCCATGCTATTGGACAGAAAGAAATCTTTTAGTATTGATTTCGAAAGATCCTTAAACTAAGATCTGGGTGGCTCATCAATCAGCTGTGACAGAAAAAGATCAATACAAACACTTGTCAATCAGTTCAGGTTGAATCCACAGAGAACCAGCAGGTTTTTAGGAGTAGAGTGCAGGTCAGTGAATGTCAAAAAAAGTGGTGTACACCAGGTGCGCGAGGTACGCGGGGGACATGTCATGCACTTCCTATACCTGTCCCCTCTGTCCTTCGCACTTTTTCCCCGAGTTGAACAACGTTAAATTAATTTTTACAAGGTGATACTCGTTTTTCCGAGTTGTAATGAACGCACCATCGGTGGACGGATACACACGTTAGCTGGCGCTGCATGAAGCATCTGTTTGTTTGTTGACTCTGGAAGCCGCGAGGAGAAAGTTAGCTAACGATGGTTTCGAACAAAAGTAACGTTAATGCAGGAAAACAATTGCTGCAATGGACATTAAACAAGACAGCAAGAGGCAAGAAAACTTGTATTCGTGTAAGTTGAGTTATGCTGTTTTTGTTAACGTTAGCTAAATTGTTAAATTAATTTGATACCAATTTAGCTCACTATTAGCTAGTGTTACTAAAATGGCTGGCTTGCTAGCTTAATGCTAGGAATAAACCCACTCTCCTTAAATTGTGCTCTGAATCTGTATTATTTCAATAGAAAGGGCAGGAAGAACGCAGCTCGCAGGGTTCAGGTCAAGGAGCAAGTAGCAGCATGGATGGCCAGAGAGGCTTTACAGGTGAGGAGAGATTGAAACTGGCTATGGAAATATCTAAAGGATTTGAGGGAATTTGAGATTATATTCCACTGCTCTTTCAGAAATTCTCTTCCTAAATTCTACTTGTACTTGTTTGTAAAGCTTGAGCTATGTAGCATGACTCCATCTATCATGGCAGGGAAGTAAAAGCTGAATTAGACAAAGCAGCACACAGCAAAGAAAGCCTGTGACCTTTGACCTGTGTGTTGATGCCACTGCTGTCCTCTCTCAGTGCAGTGCTGTATATCTGAGTGTCTGTGTAAATGATAAATTAAATAGGACTGTAACATCTATTGCACATTGTGGGGAATGTGTGTGAGATTTATATTGTGGCGACATACATTGCCTGCTCACTCAGTAACCACAGTTAAATACAATACATTTCATTGTTTCTTCCATTCACAGATTGTAAATGAGCTGTTTTACTTAAATTTCAACTCAGGTGTTCTGTATTCTGGCTGCACCCTTTACCATTGTATTTACCATCATTATCACACAGACAAGTAATTAATCACAACTCATGCACACCTCTGTTCCATTCACTTTATTGGCTCCATTAGTTGCCAGATTGGCTTAATTGATAAAGCAACATAAGTTTATAATAATACATCATTTTCTTTATAGCCACTTTCTGCCTGATGCAAACTGACAGCTGGTGTCTGTTTCAGAGACAGATTGAGACAGTTGTGTGAAGCGGAAAACACTTCAGAAAACCACTTGGTACTTGTGATAAGAATACGCCCTCATCTTCATGTAGCTAATTATTCATTTCTCTTTTCTCTTCCAGGTAAGTTGATATGGATCTTTACAGAGCGAAGACCTCAGTCTAGGTAACTTCACTGTCCTGTCTCAGGTTCTCATGCTGACCCCGTGAGTTTCTTCTTATTGTTTGGTGCAGTGCTCATATATAAGAATACATATGATATCTGCCAGTAGGATCAATTCATTGTTGTTGTGCTACATTTAGAAATATACCATGTTGAATTTTGTGTTGTAAAAGGAGCAAAGCCAGAAAATGACAGAAAATAATGAAAAACAGAAGGAAATAAAAATAGTTGAACTAGAAAGTTAGGACGAAGTTATTGTGGATTGGTGAGATTCTACTGGTGATGAACTTCTAAAGAAACCAACTAGCTTATTTGACATTAACTTGCCACATCGACATAGATAAGGTTTGACAGGAGATGTCGGCTGACAGCTGGAGATGCAGCTTCTCTGCCGGTGGCTTTCCAGCCCACCGGGGGCAATAGTCTGCTGAGCTGATGGAAATTTGGCATTGGCAAGAGGCCGGCAGTGAGGAGGCAGCAGACTGAGCTGTGGAAGTTGCTTCTTTCTATAGATGGATAATAATCTTCAACAGGCTTTGAAGCTTAAAAGAATATAAAAGAGATCAACAAAAAGAGATAAAAAGAAATTAAAAGAAGACATCTTGAAAGTTTCTATGGTGGAGATTCAAACAAAGTGTAAACAAAGTTTTCCCGCCAAAACACTACTTTGAAACATGACTACTTTATGATTTATGACTGATTAAAATCAGCTAAACAACTGTATGATTGGACATTTATTTCACATGATCTCAGACTTTGAGCTGGTCCTCACTTGACTCTGTGTTCGGGTTACCATGACGTCTGGGTGGTGCCTTCATGGCTTGGACCCAGAGGTCACTCTATGTCCTGCTTATGGTCCTGCTGCAATTTCTGTTATCTTTGCAAAACCATCTCCCTCTTAGCCGTGTGGAGACAGAAGACAGAGGCATAATGGCATCCTGTTTGATCTGGTTATGTGGTGGTCACATGCTGTGATATAAAGCAGTGATACAGACACAGTGGATGGTCTGAGAAGGGTCTTGTTTCTTTGTGTTGGTTTGACTGTACAGGCTGATGTTTAGTTTAGAATATTTTCATTTTCAAACCTGCTCTACAGATCTCACTGGCTACAGTGTGAACAACTTTGGTGCTGCAGTTTTTTGTTTGTTGTTTAATTTATTAATCGATTAATTAAAAATGCTTTGCAGTTGTAAGCCTGACTAAGCCTCTTGAAGAATTCCAAAGGTTTTAGCAAAAAAATTTTTTTTAACATCTATGTTGTATCTTTGTTGGGCCCAGGAGTGCTGCTTGACTTCTGTTGGGGAAAAATATCATTGATGTGTGCAGCACTCGCAGCTTAGTGGATGTACATTATGTGCTCGGTTCCTCTTGAGTAAAGCTGTTAAGCAGACACATCCATTTTTCATGAAGATGCCCTTAGAGAGCAATCATATGTTTGTATGTATGTGTGCAATTGTGAAGATCCATTATTCATGTTAAAACAAATACCCTGTTGAGGAAATAACAGGTCATTGATCTTTTGTTCTCAATCTGTATTTATGGTTCAATCACATCAGTACATGTAGTAATACTGCTAATCTTACAAGCTGGATTTGCTTGAAACTGTGACATCACCTCATTAACTTGCTCAGTCAGATGCCTCTCATGGTTAGCAGTAAGGTGTATTATGGACGCTAATTAGTGTCAGACGGATGACACGTTTGTGTACAGCATGTTTGAATGTAGATGATAAAGTATAAATACTATAGTATATTACAGCGGTTCTCAACTGTATATATATATATACATATATTTTTTTCCAGTAGGAGTTCGTACATTTTTTAATTCCAAGTGGTCTGAAACAAACAGTTAATGTGTAGTCTTTCTGATGACATCATCTGGCTTATTTTCTTAGACTTTACAAAGCTCCCCAGGAGCCACAGAACACATCCTGCTACCGTTTCTACAGGTTGAGTAGTACTCAACTAAACTGAATTTGACATTTAAATTCAATGAAGTAGCCCTTTTAGCAACTGCTCTTATGTTTCTGCTTGGCTTCCTGTATAACTAAGTCAGAGGTGATTTTGCAGCAACTCTTATCCTTCTAACAGTCCAGCAGTAACCTGACACCAGTCAGTGCCAGCTGATGCCAGTCACATGCTGCTGCTCCGAACACTTATTTATGGCACGCTGTCACTGTGGTATTTTTGACAGGGAGTGTGTGTCTGTGTGTGTGTTTGTGTTTGATAGAACACCTTGACACGTTGGTCATATGAGCTGCTGCCAGGAATAATAGTGTACAGTCACAATAGGTGTGAGTTGTGTGGAGGTCAGGAGAGGAACAGGACACACACAATATGAACACTGCCACCCAGTGGATCAACCACACACTCAAAGCTGCATTCACTGGTTATAGACCTCCATCGTATTATATTTTTAATTTGAGTCTCTTTTCTAACTTTAAGTCATTCTACGTCAGGGGTGTCAAACTGATCCAGTAAAGGGCCGAGTGGCTGCAGGTTTTTGTTTCAACCAAGCAGGAACACAGGT
>CAFUXE010000060.1:107942-129534 GCA_903364295.1 Serranus cabrilla | reverse complement strand
TGATACAATTAATCAACTGATTGAAGACAGCTGAGGTGATTTGATTGATTTGATTCAGGTGTGTTTCCTCTTGGTTGGAACAAAAACCTGCAGCCCCTCGGCCCTTTCCTGGATCAGTTTGACACCCCTGGACTCTAATGTATATAGGGAGAATTGACATGATTGGGCAATTGTGGCCACATGAGGCTTAAAGGTCAGCTGGTCATCCATCATGACAACTCACCTTTATGAGGGACTACAAACGATATTTCACTCAAAGATTAATCCACCTCTCTGAATTACATGCAGTAATCCACGCCTTGGTCTGCACTCATGCAATAGACAATCGGAGCTGGATGCAGAAATAACCCCATGGTGCTTTTTCTGAATCTCTATCAAGTCCCCTCTAACCCCATCTCCCATCCAGTGCATCATATATACCTTGGTCTTACACACCTGCCTTCCCTCCCTAATGCATCCTTCACCTGACATTAGTGTCTGTGACTGACACTAACAGGTAGCAGTAGTGCTTCAGCTCTTCACAGTGAAAGAAAATGGTGTATGTTTTACAAGAGATGCTAATCCGAACCCTCAATACAGCGTATGGAAATGTGTTCTCATGAGGTGTAATGAGCCCGTGCTCCTCTGTACCCACCCCCCACTTTTGGTGTCCTGAGGCTGTGGTGAATAATCACCATCCCACCCCCCTTAGCCCCTTCCCCACCTCCCCCCTTAACCTCCATCTATTATTCAATACCCCACAGAGGGTACGGTGTGTGTCTGTGTGAGCATCACCTTTGGATGCTCGAGTGTTGTTGGTTTTCATGTGTATGTGTTGGATATGCATTCTGCTATATTTCTGTGTGTGTGTGTGAATGTGGGCTGTAGGGGGATGGTGGACATTATAATGACTGACTTTTACAGTTTATTGATATTGGGATTTGACCCTTATTGTCCAAGCAGAAAAACATGAGAAGGAGCTGAGACTTGTGAAAATTTATAGCAACGCAGCTTCAGCTGTGGCGGCACCTGCTGACAGAAACTCCTTACTACATGTTTGCCATACAGCACACACACAAGGGCAATGGGAAAGTAGTTTCCTATTACTGTTATTGTTGGAAAATGTCTTCAAAATGACAGGGCAGAGAGGACAAAAATGGGTTGGCCAAATATCACAATACTCTTGACCAAATAACTCAATAACAATACCAGTAATATTGATTATTGTAAGGTTGACTGTCAGAGCTTTCACTAAATATTTACACAATAAGAGATCATCAGTAGTGTGAATACCATAACTAATTAGCGTTCATCATTTGTCCCAATTGGATACAGAATTTGGGGTCGATTTGGAGTAGATTTTTAGGGGGAGATAGCAGGTCCAAAGTCGAAGTTTGAAACCTGACAATTATAATAAATATGTATATGTATGTAAATATGTAATAAAACCATTAATCATGTAATCAATGTATTGAAATTATGAATATGTGCAAGGGTTTATAACATAATGGTGTGGCTTTATGAAGTCAATTTCCATTATTTTTGAGAAAAGATAAAAATTGTCAAACTCCCTCCAAAATATTCCATAAATATACCAAGACCTTTGGAACAACACAGAAAGATCCATGCTGTGATTTGGTTTCAAAAACTTGAGAGAAAACTAAAGAAATGCTCTCACTGCAAAGAACTTGCTAGTACAGGGACTAACACCATCACACAAATAATAACCTGGACTTATTGAACACACAAGAGTCTCAGCTTTCTAGTCCTACAGCATTCATGCAATTCCAAGCATTTTTAGTGACCCCAGTATAAGGAAATGTTCAAATACACTAGGCAAAAGTAACACATTTTGCTGCATGAGAAGAACAATGTAGTTTTTTTCCTCTTAAATTGCATTAATCAGGCATAAATCAGGCATTTAAAGAGGAGACTTGTGGGTAACCTTGGAGCCTATTTTCATTCAGATATCTTGAAGTCAGCAGCTTTGAAAATCACCATTGGAAAGACAATACATTTGTTTATGTAACACACAACATGACCACCTACAAATGTTTAAAGGGCCTGTACACCACATTCTCAACATGAATAAGGCAGTAAGCAGCTGTTTGCTAAATCAAGTTATAGTGATCATACTGCTGCTGTGTGTTTCTTTGCTCTTTGTTGACAACAAATAAATGTTGTGGCAGCATGTGCATGTAAGTGCTTGTGACAGAAGTGTGTGCTGTCACAGGAAGCAGACGGCCACCCGCCGGATCCCCCTCAGGTCACACTGTTAGCAGCTTTTAGGAGTGTTGTGTTGGCATTAGCGCCTTTAGCTGCTAGCCGCCAGCTCAGCAACCGCAATCCAAATGATCTGAATTCTGTTCAGGAGATATTGGAATATTGGGAATATGGAATAATATGAATATTTACCCCCGCCAAGGAGGTTATGTTTTCACCGGAGTTTTTGTCTGTCTGTCTGTCCGTCTGTCCGTCTGTCCGTCCGTCCGTCTGTCTGTCTGTTAGCAGCATAACTCAAGATTTTATGGACGGATTTGGATGACATTTTCAGGAAATGTCCTAAATGATACCAGGAACAAGTGATTACATTTTGGTTGATCCGTAGACGCTGTCACGGGTTACAACACTCGCTGTCTGACGTGGGTGCCTTTCTAGTTTATTATATATTTTCATGGGACAACACTGAAGAAATGACACTTTGATACAATGTAGAGTAGTCAGTGTACAGCTTATATAACAGTATACATGTACTGTCCCCTCAAAATAACTCAAGAGATCCTTTAATGTCTAAACCACTGGCAACAAAAGTGAGAACACCCCTAAGTGAAAATGTCCAAATTGTGCCCAATGAGCCATTTTCCCTCCCCGATGTCATGTGACTCGTTAGTGTAAGTTGCAGGACAGAGAAAGTAAATGAATGACAAGTGTCAAAGCTTGCCTGTGTCACACCTCAACAATAAATATGTCACCAATCAAGCTGCATAATAAAGTAAACATTTTTGTCCCCAGTGCATGAGTGTAAGCACAGATGCAGTCATAAGCAGATGATGTAACAAGCCTTATAAAGCCTATAAATCCTCTGGGACAGGATGGGGGGTTTCTGATGAACACTAATCTGTCCCTGATATGGAAGATAATTTAGTTTCTACACGCAGCTCTTACTAGGACTTACTGAAGACTGGAAGAGTCAATATTTAAGTCTTGACTGCATCCATACAACAACGGTTTATTTGCAAGTACTATAGTAACAGAGTCATCATATTTGTAGAATTATACAATTTAGCATTGCAATTCCATATGAATGACTCATAAATGACAAAATATAATGGTTGAAATACTGACTTTTCCTCAGAAGATCATTCAAGGAACCCTGCAATACCCATAATGCAATTCAATGAATGATTCAATAAATCATTCATTCTTTCATTATCTGTATCCAAACTCAATAGTGTATCTAATTAGAGATCCCTGCTTGGTAAACACCAAGGTCTTCAAAATCAAAATTTTAATTAAAATCGAAATTAAAACGGCCCTGTTAGAAGATATATAACTACACCACCTGGGTTAGAAAGAACCGAGGAACTCTCAAGACTTTAAATCATCAGCTAGGAGAAGCAGCCATTCATTGTAACTTGGGTATACACTTTATTTCCCACATTAATACTTTGAGCTTGATGCATAGCTGGTATATATCGACAACAAGGGGTTTCTTAACAATTTACAAAAAAGATACGTTCTTGTCGTCCAATTGTAGAAAATACAAAAATGTTCAATGTAAAAAAAATACAGCATGGATTATTCTGTGTTGTTCCAAAGGTCTTGGATGTAAATATTCAGGAGGGTTTTTGAGCCACTCTTGGTAATAAAAAGGCAATGTCGCGAGAAATTACTGCAACACCATATGGAACATAGATGTGCATGGAAATGGACTTCAGAAACATTAATTTTCTGAACCGCCAGACACCTTACTCAGTTTACTTTACTCTTAAATCATTTTATTCAAGATTTATTACTAGAACAACTTGATACACAGTGCTAAACTGCATCTGAATTTAATCTCCCAGACCCTCAACTTTCAGATGAAGTACACCACTTCCATTGGTGTTGGTGGTCCATTCTGTTGACCTGCTGTCTCCCCTATAAACCAACTGCCCATAACCCCCAATTCTCTGTAAATGGCGGTGGAATGATTGGGTTGGTTGGTTTAATATTCCGTCATGTTTACAGATATTTCCTCCAGGTGAGAGAGCTGTGGTCTGTGTGTTTGCCTCAGATCAGCCTGAACTATGTTTGTGTGGGTGTGGTTTTCCTACATTACCTGTGTGGGATCTGTGTGTGTGTGTGTGTACACACTCTGGCTCGTCCGCTCTCCATTGTCTCTTTATTACACCATTCTGATTCTAGGTCAGTAGAAAAGACTCCTCTATTTTTGTCCACATAATCCCCTGTAAGAATGCACACACCCCTTATTGTGCACGTATCCATGTGTTTGTGTGTGTGTGTGTTGTCCATAGTGTGTTAATACCTCCAGCACGTTACACACTAATCCACTCACAGACGGAAAGACTGTCCTGCAACTTGCCGCTCTTCCCCTATCTCACACACACACGTACACACACATTACTCACAGCGAGCACGCTTCCATCTGGGCTTAGACACGCCGAGTCATACACACATTGGATATATTTCAGCCTGGGGTGTTGCAGCCTCTTTGGGGGCACCCATGAGCACAGGCATGGTGGTTGGAGCAACAGGCCAGGTAAGCTGTTAATGGTTCATGGATCTGCTCTGAGCTCTGTGTTGCTGTTGTCATACCATCAAACTGTTTTCAGACATTTTTTTGACATTTATATGTAAATCAGTCAATACCGTGTTCAGTGTTAAAGTTCAATTCATTGCTTGAGTTGGGTGCAAGTTGTGTTTTGGTTTTGATGTTGGCTAAGTATAAATCTAGTGTGATTATGATGCAGTTTTGTGTAAATGTGTGCATATTTTTTTGTGAAAGAAATAGGTGCAAATTTGGGGCAGATGTCATTTTTTGTATATTTGGTTTGAATGGAATTCGAAAGATGTGCATATTTAATGGACTATGCCAATTGAAAACAATAGGTAGAAAACCAAGAGGCTTGGTTGATGGAAGTGGTGGTGGCTGATTTGTTTCATGCATGACAGAAGAAACCTTTTCACTGTCACTTTCAGCTGTTCAGTATTTTCACGTCCAAGCTGAAAGTCTCTCTGCTGATGATGCTCTGATTTCTGCTTGCTATGATTTGGGCCCACTCTCTCAGAGGGAAACCACTTTGTACTTCTAGGATTTTCAACCACTAATCCCCCCCTATGAACTCCATACGCCTCACTTCATCTCTTCACACTCTTCAAATCTGAGTTGATAGCAACACAAAAGCTAGAATGCTAGTTAAGCAGGGTTTGCATACGTTTGCAACACTTGACTTGAATTCAGAACCCCACTCTGACTGCTTATGCATGTATCTATAAATCTAGGAATCTGTGTGTGTTTGTTCGTCCAGTTTCTTGACAACCAGTCATCTGATTGATGTCACAAGTGGCAGGTGTGTTGTTGAGGTCCCAAGGAAGTGCAGTGCTTGAGATGAGCTAAAACAAAAACTGTCCCATCCTCTGTTTGACTATTTAACGTTAGAAAAGTTAGTCTGCCAAGCTTTTACTTTAACGTTAAGTTAGCTAACCATTGTTCAATTACTCATCAATTCATGATTATATTGCATATTCTTAAACAAATATCTACGTCAGTATTATACATACATGTCTATTGTTACAATTTTTAAGTCAGATCTGTTTGGTGAGTATTGGGGTGGGTTGATTTTGAACATAAATAATTTTATTGCTACATGTTAAGCTTTGTTTTTGTTGAACAGCAAATAAACTGTCCACTCCTACTCCAAATACCTTTTACAGGTCATATGATAGGAGCTTAGACTAAATAAAAATAGGTATTGAAAGGTAAGAGGTTGCAGATTTGAATAGCTCAAGTTTGTATTGTTTCACTTAAAATACATATTTATTTATCCATAAATCATTGAGTGAGCTTATTTGCAACACAGATGGGCTTAAAGGGTGCTTTTAGCACCATGCCAGAACATATTTCATTACATTAAAAAGTGGAATAAATGATTAGTTTAAGTATAAATTACAAATTTCTGCAAACATAGCCTCTACCATTGCTAGAAGAGAACTATGTCATGGCAGATGTATTGTTCAAGGCGTAAGGGAGCACCTTATGCATGTGAAGTTGTTAGGCTAAGAACTTCTGCAAAAAAACAGACAATGCACTAATTATCAAAATCCAATCAGACACTTGCAAAATACTCTTGCTGATTTCTTTTTCTAGCTCCTTGATGAAGCTCTTGATATTGTCCTCTAAACCAGTGATTCTCAACTGGTGGGTCGGGACCCAAAAGTGGGTCGCGGACCCCTTTTCAGTGGGTCGTGGGCCTTTTCCTGGGCAGAAAAATCCTGTGGTTTTATTTGCTTGTTTTCAAATGCTGATTGAGCATGGCGGAAATTTGAGTCTTTTTGAAACTCCTTCTTGATAGTTGGACTTTTTTATTACATGTTTATGCATTTATGCTGTTGGGTCTGTGAAAAAAGGCTGAAGTTCCTGAATTTTTATGCGTGTTGTATTACTTTGTGTCCCTAAGATGCACTTTTTGTGTTTTAATTAAGATGAAGTTAGTTGAGTGTTAAAGGGAATATTTCCCTTTATCATTAAACTGTGATACTGTAAACTATCTCAGGCTCAAACTGCTCCATCTCGTCATTAAATGCATTTGAGAAGTTGAAATTTTCCCTGATTTGGGTCGCAGCTTGTCGTTACGGGGTGATGGTGGGTCCCAGAGCCAGACCAGTTGAGAAGCGCTGCTCTAAACATCTTCTTCTGCTTTTAATTATTAGTTCATAATAGGCAATGTTCTAAACTGATAGCAGGGTTCGGTACACACGTAGGAAATAAGACAAGCAAACGTATCCAGACCATTAAGCAAAAGCCAGAACAAAGTGAAGGAAAAGGACGGAGTACTGAAAGAGGAGGGGAGACAGTGAGACAGAGGTGTGGCACATTAGGACAGGTGTGTGTTATCAGGGCAGCAGGAAACACACAGTGTGTCCATTCAAGTTCAGCCATTTTTTCCCCCTCGCATGTCAAATTAGGGTAGAAACCAGGACGTTCTAAGGTGTGTGTGTGTGTGTGTATGTGTGTAACAATGAATAATGCATGAAGCAGTGAGAGGAGCAGCGATGGATGATGTCATACAGGCCTCAGGGGGATTCTGGGACGGCTCATTTGGCCCGTTGGGGCGGGGCGCCGATGAATCGACTCATCCCTGCCACACCCACTCTGTCTTTCTCTCCCTGTCTGTTACGCGTCCCCTGTCCTTTTGTGTCCACTATCAGTAGAGATGGGGACACCTGATTGTTCGGTTCATGACATCTGACATTTAGATGTTCCTTCTCTCCCTCACACACACAAATACAGCCCCTCGTTTCTCTGCGTGTGTGTTAGTGTGTGAGCTCATTAGGTGAGAAACAACTGTACTAATGAAACCCAAGGGACCGGGGTACCCAACATGCACACACACACACACACACCCTATGGAGAGCCTTTTCTTTCCGCCGGTGACTACGCCCCACACCCTTGTTGCTAGGCAATGGGCGATGGAGAGCAGCCACTGTGTTACTGTGAGAAAGTAGAGGCTGTGATTGGTTTAAACCCATTATGGTCGTTAGTTAGTTATAAAGCTTTTATGGGCATTTTGTGGTTCAACAAAAAATGTTGCAATGTAGTTTTATGAATACACACATTTCAAATCTCACTTCTGTGACAGAGGCCATTAAGACAATATTTTTCACATTGCCAGTTTTCTGAAATGTTATGTTTAGATATGCAAATGAAGTGTTGACTACATCTATTTTTTATTTTTTAGATATTTCCAGGACATAAATCTCAACATTGAATTAAGCAAATTTCAACGATTTTTTTGTTGTTGGTATATTAGATTCAAGATTTTTACAGAATTAAATTTAGATTTCTCATTTGGATATCATTTTTATAAAAAATGCTGTCCTTTTATAAAGAAATTATCATGTTTTTAGGAACAAAATGTTGTATAAACCAAGGTTGATGTCTGTAAGTGTAGCTAAAGTACAGATTTATGGCTCAGAGCATGAGAACAAACTCATGTAAAGATTTCATACATTCTTAATGGAAATGATGATTTGAAGATAAATGTTGAATCAAATTTACAACAACAATATAGAACATGTAATACACAAGATTGTGCAGGAGAGTGGGAGCTTTCTACTGATGCCTGTGATGACGAGGTTTAGACTTCACTCACTGTCCTACACGCTACAATAGAACACTAACTTTAAGTGAATTTAGTAAAAATCTACACAATATGGTAAAATATACACAGAAACTTTCCACTATTCTGAAAGTAGACATGTTATGGGAGAAAAATAGCCCAAATCTTCAAAATTGACCTGAGCTTGAAAAAACTATATTTTTGCCTGTAGTGTCTGACCATAAGCAGCATTCCTAAAAAGAGCACTCTGTTGTTGATTGTAACAAGGTGAGACTCTGAGGATCCCTGGATAATACTGTGGACAACCATAACAAACACGCTGACAATAAGGATCTTGATCATTATTTTTGCTGCTTGTTGTTCGTGAATCTTAATGAAGACCTTATGAGGGCCTCCACGGTAGTCAAGTACATTTAATTTTATTCATGGAGCCCAATATCATAAATCACATATTTGCTTCAAGGTGCTTCACATTACGTCCTCAGACTCTCACTTCAGATAAGGAAATAAGGAAGACTGTTCAGCAGGGAAACTGAGTAAGGATCAGACAGATAGACCTACATGGTAAGATTATAACAGGGGTGTCAAACTGATCCAGTAAAGGGCCGAGTGGCTGCAGGTTTTTGTTCCAACCAAGCAGGAGCACAGGTGATACTGATAATTAATCAACTGAGTGAAGACAGTTCAGCTGATTGAGTGATTGGATTCAGGTGTGTTTCTGCCACTCTGCCCTTTCCTGGATCAGTTTGAAACCCCTGTTCTAGATGACAAAAAAACTAATTATAGTATGTCCAAAAATGGTCATAGTGTAGTTCACCCAAAAATTCCTAAAAATGCTGTTGGACCTGGGTAATAGTATTGTATATCCAAAAATATGAATCAAGAAACACTATATTAGAGTGTGTTTTTCCAAAACTGGAAAAAAATTGGCATACTATATTATATTTAAAAATGTCAAAAGAAAAACAACTTATTATAGGATGTCCAAATGTTGATTTTTGTCAAAAAATTATCATTCTGTAAAATGCTTACAAATGCTAGAATTGTCCCTGTTATACTGTGAAAACATAACACAGCATAATATGTCCAAACATGGCAAGAGCACAGGTGATACTGATAATTAATCAACTGATTGAAGACAGCTGAGGTGATTAGAATGATTGGATTCAGGTGTGTTTCTTCTTGGTTGGAACAAAAACCTGCAGCCACTCGGCCCTTTACTGGATCAGTTTGACACCCCTGGATTATAACAAAGACTATGTATAGATGTTATTACATACATATATATATATATATATATGTTTTTAAACTCAGTGGACATGGCATACTGGATTGAAAGTGCTGGGAAAAGCGAAATATTGTAATCTGGAACACACTATTCACTAACACAGTAATATAGATTAGAGTTCAGAACAGTTGAATGCATACAGAGGATGGACAGCTGAGGTGATGTAGGAGGGGAGGATCGAGGTCCTGGATAAAGGGATGAGGTCGGGTCAGTGGAAGGATACATGGTAGAGACCTACAGTGATTTGTGTCGGCTGAAGGGAACCAGGGGAGTTGAGAATCTGGGTGGGGGAGCGGCCTCTTTATGCACTGATACAGGTCGTGGCCCCAGTGGTTCCTGTAATCGAACAGAGGGAGAGAAAGGAGAGGTAAAAGAAAAAAAGAAGATTTGGGGGGTAGGGATTGCGAAAACACAGTCAGAGAGGAAGGCAAAGAATCAGGTGAGCCTGAGGAAGAGGGAGATGTGTTTGAGGCGTGGTCTTTGTGTTATGAAACTATTAATATCTGTGTCAACAACAGCAATAACATAAGAGGGAATCATTATGTAATCTAATCACTGACACATGAAGGAATGTTGTAACTCGATGCCCAGTCACACTGAGCTCCTTTTGTCCCTGGGGTTCCATCAGATAATTGGGAGAAACTAGAACTGGTTAAAAGCTAAATTGGGCCATTGTTGTGTGTTGATGCTATCTGCTTAACGGTCCACTGACTCACAGTACAGCTCAATCTGAGCAGCAGCGCAGTCATTTGCCTCTTTTGGCAGTGGCGATAAAATAAAGGCTCTCCTGGGGCTTCTGAACAACACACACACACACACACACACACACACACTATCCCCAACCCCCATTGGTTTGGGCTCCCCCATGCTAGCCTGTCAAGGGTGACAGATTGCATTTAAATGTCTCAGAGGACAATCCACAGACAGACACAGTGGAAGCAAGTAACACTCTACGTGTTTGGAATCACTTTAAAATCATAACAGACATAAGCTCAGCACTAATAATGAACATGCTAATAATGATGTGTGCTAGTGTTGGAGGGGCTAAGGCGTGGCCAGGTTAGTGGTGCCTGCCTCTTTGTCTGCTCAGCACCCGAGGGACTCACGCCCAAAGGACACACATATCTCGGAAAGCAGGCCCCTCTGGGATGTGGGAGGCATGTTTGTGTTCCATGTGGCGTCTCTTTGTCTGGTGTGCGAGTTCACCTGAGATGTTAGACGGGTAAACACATTACAGTGTAAACATGTTCAGTGGTACTGGCTTTGCAACACGAATGCAAAAATAGTTGATTTACTGGGATTTTAGCAAGAACTCAGAGACATCATATTTGTTTAAAATCTTGCCACATTGGGTTTTTTTCCATAATAATTGGTTCCTGGTTATAAGAACATCGTGTTTAATGAAATAATTGCAGAGATCTTTGATTAGTCCAATAGGTTGTTGAACTCCATTCATTCTTTTACCTCGACATGGGGCCCTATGGTTATGGAACAGTGTCATTATAATGGATGGAACAGACTGGTCTCCCCTCAAAAACGTAATTTGTACAAGCAGCAAAATATGACTCATATTTACATTTTCGAATGTCCTCCACTGCCATCTTGCTAAGGAAGTAGTAGTGATTGAAGGCGATGTGGAGTTTAAATGGCGTATGCCACACTCGGGGCAGGAGGAAGGGGTGGTGGATGTGTTGAACAAATGGCAAACTTTCACCCTGGACAACGTGGTTGGTGTCCCCTGTGAAAACAAAAGTAAATGGCTCTTAACGTAACTACTTTTTTTACGTGACTTCTGTGGCTCACGTTTTGGAAATCACTTTTTTATGGAACTTACCCTTTTTAACGTAGCTTTTGTGGCTCACATCACCCTCATAACTACTTCACTGGTGCCATTTACGTACATTTATTTTTATTTAAACTATCTTAGACCTGTGTTCTATTTTTAGAATGCTCAGCTGTACCGCAAGTCTCTTTTAACAAACGCTCATATGTGTCGTTATGAGTGGTATTAATGGTCTATTTTGTAGTTTAGGTTGGAGATCTTGTTGGATGGAAATAAATTACAAAAATTAGACCCCTGTTTTAATAGGCCAGACCTGTAAAAACATGGCAATGACTGCATATGTGAAGCATAACTGTGTTGATGGAGTTGGTTCAGGTGTCATCATGTTTCATACACAGGGAGCTTCATAACTCCCGTCTCTGTTTAGAGATGGTTTCTAGTCTACATGTCCTTCTTGATCTTTCTATGTCGTCCACTTACTAATGTTCAATGAGCTTTGACCTCCTCCCAGTGAGCAGTTTTGGTGTGGTGTTCACAGACAGCTGATGTTTTCTGTTTCTGGTGATCTGCTGCTTATTCAGTGGGAAAGCACCTGTAAAGACTTTGGGGTGTAGAAATATTGTAGTTTCAGGGTCCTTAACGGATAGTGTGGCTTTTTTAAAGTGGGGTTGTATGAGGTACTTACCTACAGTCGATGTTTCCAGTTTGGAGAACCAGAAGCTTGTGCCAGGTTATGTGTACACTATATTAATGTGTCCACCAATTGTTGTTGCTATCTACCGCTGTTTCATTTGGCACTACTTTCTCTCAACTGTAGAACTTCCACGTTCCAAAACTCCATTCAAACTATCCCTTTAACTTTGAATTATGTAAAAGCATTTTTTTCATGTCTGTTTCAGTCATGTTATTTAAACTGTGACACTACACTGTTATTATGATTTTAAAGAAATATGTGTTATTGGCAACAACAGCTGCCATTTCCCTGCTGACAAATGTTCAGCTGTTGTCTGATATCTGGTTCATACATTATTGTATAAAACAGAAACATGGTGAAAATGCATGTTGTCATTGTATGTTTACCACAAGTCATGATACTTACAACATTTTTCTTTTTCTCTCTCTGTTTTCTCTTCTTGCAGGTAAGTTGAAATGGATGGGGAGAGACTTTGAGACTGGGGCGTTGCTAAAGGTATCGTAGAGCTGCTCCTTCAGCATCACAGCTGCACATGCTCCTGATTGTTGTGGTGATAAGCAGCTGGGTAGTAAAACCGTGAGCATGTCTGTGTGTAGTAGTAGTTAAGATGACCAGATGCCCCCCAGGACTAATCCAGCACCACTGTCATCATAGCAGTGGTCACAATAATGGTATTGTTCTGATTCTAAACAAGAATAAATCTGTGATTTTTGCTTAAAGTCACCAATAAAACATGGTTAGTGGTTACAGAACAAACTTTACTCTGGGTTCAGAATCATCTCAGACAAACTGCAGTACAAATGACATGCTAACATGGTGACATGCTTTTTCCTAATCACCTGCCCTGGCTGTCCCTCGCTCCAGCCTTCTCTTAACCAATTACCTGAGCTATTTACCCCTGAGCCCACAAGGCTTATAGGTCACAGTGACACTACACAGGACTGTTTGTCTTCTGTGGAGGTAGTCAGCCCCGGTATTGAGGATAGCGAGGAGGGTAGAAGCAGCTGGAGGTTCTGTAATCTCTGAGACCCTCAGCAGATTACTGATATAATACACAGCCTCTCTGTTTGTGAAGATCTGGATGAGATTAGTAACCAGGCAGATTTACCTAAGGCACCTGCTTTTCTACTTCACTGCAGGTTCATCACGGACTAGACCAGCCTGGACCTTGACAGAGCAAAAACATTCTCTTTCTATCAAAACAAAATAACTTTATTTTTAATTCTGAAGACTTGTTCTATAAGGAGCCAGTTAATCCTTTGACCTCCACCAACCCACTGGGTTTGAAAAGGATGTTTTCTTGAAAAGTATCATACAAAAAAACATAAAAAATCGTTTGGAGTTTGGACTGTCCGACTGTCCTTGAAGGAATCGTCGGTTACCAATCTCTCTGTTAGGAAGGTATCCATACAAAGTTTAAAATTGGGAAATTTCTGTCAAAGTCACTTTATTCAACATGTCTTTGGAATAACTAGATCCTGTTAAAATTCTGCGCTCCTCAGCGTAAATCTGTTTACACAGACCAGAGAGGAGAGGACAGGAGAGCTTGTTGGTAGAAGTTGTAGAAATGCAAATAGTTCTGTGATATATAACATGTGGTGAACAATATTTCCAATATTTTTGACACTTTTTTGTGTATACAAATTCCATATTATTCCGTTAACCATCCATATTCACACATTCTTACGATGATGTTGTATAGCGACAATGCTGCCAAGCTTAGATTTAGAGTTTAACCTATTGACCTTGAAGTTCTTTGTCAGGCAAGTGAACATATGATACAGAAAAATGACAAAAGATACATGTTACAAAGGATCACCCAATATCACAGAATAAATCATTATGTCCATAAAGAAACTTCCTAAATGGCCTGAAGCCATTTGGCACCAATGATGCACTGAATGATGGGCTAGTACACTATTCATTGCGCATATCAACACATTTGGTTTACTCTCCAGCCCTGGGAGATTGCTTGACATTTACGGTGGTACCCAACATCAGGGTCAAGAACGCCCAAAGGGGTCCTAAGATTCACTGAGGGGTCACAAATCAGTAAAGTCATAACAGATAAATGCTTCTTGACACAAAATTATGTGCTTCCCCCTTATGATTCTCAGTGCTTTTGCTCTTGTGAAATATTGTGTACCATCACCTCTTCAGGCATGATCTATTAATTATTATATTATTTTGTATTGTTATTATTTGAACCTGTAGTGGTGTGATATCCTCACTCTCAACCATTCTTTGAGTTGTAATGTTGGGACAAGCCATGAGGTGGCACCATTGTTTTAAAAAGTAAAAAGGGTGAGGCCCTGAAAAATGAAAACAATGCAGTCGGAGCCTTCACACAGTGTTAACCGTTTAACACGTAGAATATTAGTGTGTAAGTTATGTGACTAGATGGTGGTCGGCTGACACGGTGAATACATGTTCACTGCTTACTGGGTGCCAATTCTGGTTAGGTATCCTTTGCTGCCCTTCAGTGGTGCTTAGACAACACAGGCAGCATTGTCCTTTCAGCACCATGGACAGGGATTGTGTGAGATGATGTACAGTAGCACTGCATTCTCTTTTTTTTAGGTCAGAGCTGCTGAAGACAGCACTCAGTCTTAGTCATTGCTTCTGTCTCTGCTATGTACTTGAGAATATATTATGTCGAGGTGTTGGAGGTTGTAGTACTTTGGATTTCAGATCATGCCGTGGGTTCTTTTCTTTTAGTGTGTCATAAAATCTAGACACAAAATAGCTGATATATATATGTAGAATTGCCCCTAAAAAGCACTGGTTGATATTTTTCAGGTGCAAATTCCAACCCCCTTTCCCCCCAAAAATCTCCAGTTTTATGCACTTTTACCATCTGAAAAACGTGTGTGCGAAAAATATGATTTTCTATGTTTTTCTTTGTGTATTTCTGTGTGTGTGTGTTTGCTGTGGAGCTGTGAAATCTCCCAGTCACTGACACAGATTATACCATTTCAGACTTGCCAGTAGGGAAGGTTGAAGACAGGTTGATTTCCCCCCCTTTGACTCCGGTAAAAGTGGTAGCTCCCTCGCTGTTTTTCCAAAGAATAGCCAGTGATGCTTCCGTGTCCTGCATCCCCTCCTATATGGTTTCTTCTAACTCCTCCCTCTCCCTGCTTTCTATAATCCCCACCCCTACCGCGACCTCCCCTCCTGGTACACGATGAGTGGGGAAGTCATGTATTCAGAGGCTTCCCAGGTTCTCATAGTATCTGCTGCTTCCTCTGCAGTCCGAGTGGTAAAGGCAGGGGAGGAGCTCTCTCCTGTTTCCGTCTAGCTTCTCTGCTTTTCCATTGGTCTCCTATCTTACCTCTTGGTGGCGTGTACTGCGGGGGGGGGGGGGGGGACCCCCACCCCTCTCTCTATTCCTGTCTCAGATGCAGTTACCCAGGCAGCAGGGAAGGGAGGCTTTACAGACACTCACACTCTCTGCATGGGTGAAGAGAGCTGGTGGGTTAAGGAACTAGAGGATATCAGCTCTACCTCTGTCCTCTTCCCACTTTCCAATCCATTTGTGGTAATTTGTCCTTTGGCGTAGAACAAAAGCCACCTGATGAGGTTGGGGGGCTTGTTTCCTTGGATGACTGGCGTCCTTTGCCAATGAGACAAGCAATCCTGAGTGGACTTCTGAAAGTGATTTAGATCTAGTTTTCCTCGTGTTGGATCAGTGAGAGGGCAGCCATGGCTCACGCCGCGGCTCACATTAAGAAGGCCAGGTCCGAGATGGATCAACCTCCGGACCTGAAGGCTTTGGAGAAAGCCAAAGAAAGGAGGAGGCGTTCCCGGGAACGTGCCGAACGCAAGCGCAAGGTACCGGGCAGATTCACTGGAATCGCTCACCTCATTCATCCCTTCCCCGCTTTATGTGACCAATAAGTCTTGGTTACTTCATCCGTCTACCAGCCATCTCTTCACCTCACCATCGTCACCACTTTCATCATCTTTTGTTGAAAGAAGAAGACTTTGCAGAATCGTAAAATCGTAAACTGCAGAAGACTTTGTGGTACTATTTCCACCTCCACTTTCATTATCATCTCATCATCTTCAGTCACATCATCAAGGGAAAAGGAGTATAAAGGGGATCATTTATGGCAGCACACTGAAAAATCTCTATTAGACAAGACTGAAGATCTATGGTATTGAACTGTGTTCTGTGATCAGTGACATTGGTCCATTGTCAACCGCAAAAACCCCAAGAAACACAAATCACAGTAAGCTGTGATTCAAGCACAACATGTCCTCAATCATTGAACTGCCAGTCCTCATCTGCTTCACTGCTGAAGGATCTTTCTCCATCCATCCCTCATCCCACTCCTCATTCTGTCATCATGTACCTGCCACACTTACAAATGACCTCTGTTCAAGTCATCAATCATTCAATCAGCGTCGCTGTCTCCTAACTCCCATCATAACAGTGTCCTTCTGCTGTAAAATTCCTACAAATACCTCTGCATGTCTCAGTTTAGATGCACCTACGCAGCTTAGTCTCTGGTGCACTGCGAGGCAGTTCACTCTATTTGTTCATGGACAGGCGCATCCTCTCATGCAAACTCAAAGTCCTGCTGCTGTGTTTATATTGGGAGGGTGTACTGCTGAGATACGCCGAATCTTTATTGTGAGTTATTTCACTGTTAGGGCTTCACTCTAACAAGCTATTTCATGGCGTGAGCGTTCTTTGCAGGATTACTGCATAGCACATGACATGTAAGCATACAGACATTGGATACACAGACGCTTTTTTGATGCACTGCAAGTTTTTTGAATTGCAGAATTGATTCTAGTGCTAGTTCAGTCTGCTGTCTGCACTGGAAATGGTGGCTGACATAAGTAACTCTGATGGGGGCACCGCAATTAAAATGGTGTGAATGGGCCGCCCTTTTCAATTCCAACTTGTGATATTTCAGTAAAGGATAATATACTCCATAATTATAGTGGCTGAGAACGACCCAGTGCTAACTGGATGGTGGATTTCCTCAATAGCCCCTTTTTTAATACTGACAAATTCATTAAAAACGTCTGTACAATACTGTATATAGTTACTAAAGGTTAATCCACACCTTCAAAATGTAGCATCTGCTTCATGTTGTACATGCTGATATAGTACATTGTGTGTTTTTGTGTGTGTGTGTGTGTCTGTGTCTGTATGTCTGTGTGTGAAAGGGAGGATGACATCAAAACAGTATCCAGCCTGATTATCTATCTATCTGCTATCAGTATTTAAGTAAAAAGGCTGACCTTTGACCTTTAGCTGTTGATGGGTAATGGTCCTGGCCCTGTGTCAATCAAAAGCTGTTGTGTTGTTGTAGTGCTGTAGTCCCTGTCTCTTCCCCCCTTCACTGCACGGGAGATTATCACATGGGATTACTGGTGTGTCCTCTCTGCCTGTCTCTCACTCTGTCTCAACACACACACATGCACAGACACACACACACCTAAAAGTGATTAATAGATTCAATTTGGAGGATTGTCCACCAAGTGCCAGGGGGCAGACATTTACATCACAGGAACACGCACATGGCTATCAACATCACCAGTGGCCAAGTCCAGCAGGGATCCATTAACCCCATGTAAATGGTACTTAGTGGGCTTTATCAGAGGGCTTGGCATGGACAATGCATGGCTAATACATGTCGTTATGAAAGGCTGAAACACACTGTAGACGTAATATTGGATTTCCTCTCAAATACGTCATTATGGATACACTAGTTGTGCTAGCATCACCAATTATATAACAAAGCAGGGAAAGTGCATCCTAAATACGGTGTGTTTGTTGGAATGCAGCAATCATCCGTTACATACTGAGGGATCATGTGGCGACCCAAGTCCAGACTTACTGTAACATTCTGAGAGTCAGTAAGCCGTGAGGGAACATTTTCAGATTTTCCGTACTGCTCGGAATTTACTCCCATAATAGTGTCTGTGTCATCTAGTCCACGTAATCGAGCCTTTTAGCCCACAGAAACTCTCAGAATGAGGAAGCACTACAGCAGGGGTGTCAAACTGATCCGGTAAAGGGCCGAGTGGCTGCAGGTTTTTGTTCCAACCAAGCAGGAGCACAGGTGATACTGATAATTAATCAACTGAGTGATTAGAATGATTGGATTCAGGTGTGTTTCTTCTTGGTTTGATCCAGGAAAGAGTGGCTGCAGGTTTTTATTCTAACCAAGAAGAAACACACCTGAATCAAATCATCCTAATCACCACAGCTGTCTTCACTCAGTTGATTAATTATCAGTATCACCTGTGCTCCTGCTTGGTTGGAACAAAAACCTGCAGCCACTCGGCCCTTTACTGGATCACTTTGACACCCTTGCACTACAGGGAAATATATGTACATAAATAAATGTCGGGTTAAATGTACTCATTCCATCGATGAGTCACAACATTGGACAGGATGTAACAGGAAATATAGTAACATGTTCTCTTACAGTCCACTGCCCACCCAGCACATACATTATGCATTTTTACCACAATACTCCACTGCTACTCAATAAGCACATTAATCACTTTTGGGTTGTGGTGCAATGAAACATTAGTGATGTTATAGGCGCCCACAGAGTCATTTAATTACAGTTATATTGTGAATCCATCTTTCTCCGAATGTAAAATAGTGTCCTGAGAGAGAGGATTTATTTGGCCAGCCTCATGCCACACTTTATCTTGATGAAGCTAGTTTAATGTGCTGCAACAACAACAAGATGTAGGAAATGTTACAGAGTTTTCATTCGATTCCAGGCTCATTAAAGAGGCATTCACCACTGAGACACAGTGAGCTTCTCCCTTGGTCACATGATGTCACAGCAGGTGTATTCATGTGTGTGTGTGTGTGTACATTTGTGTCTAATTTTCCTCTGGTTTGATTGATCAGGGTGTCTTTAGTATTTTTTTTTTTAACATTATTTCATGCATGTTGTGTTTGTACATGTTCTTTAATGACGGCCTTGAACAGAAAGACTCTTAGTGGTGGACGTGTAAATGCATCACAACTGACTGATAATATAGCTTGTTTACATGAGATGAAATTAACTTTTAAAAATGTTTAAATAAATGAAGCTTATGGAAGCTAAAGCTACTTTACAGAATCTTTTTCTGTTAAGGCAGGGGTGTCAAAGTGATCCAGTAAAGGGCCGAGTGGCTGCAGGTTTTTGTTCCAACCAAGCAGAAACACACCTGAATCCAATCAATCAAATCACCTCAGCTGTCTGCAATCAGTTGATTAATTGTATCACCTGTGCTCCTGCTTGGTTGGAACAAAAACCTGCAGCCACAGCGGCCCTTTACTGGATCAGTTTGACACCCCTGTGTTAAGGTCACTAAGGCTAATATAGATCAGCACCACGGATTCGCAGATAGCTTTCATAAAGATTTGTTCAAGATAGTAACAACATAACAAACACAAACTGCTCAAGAAGCTACTGTCTGTTACTTACTTTTAATGGTCCTGGCTGCTTCATTGTTCCATTTTTGCAGAATTTTCAGCTGATGGACGAATCTTTTGTTATGTAGGTATGTTCGGTTGGCTAACCAGTGGGGTTTCTTAGCTGCAAAGTACACCTAACTTCTCCCACCACTGGGCTCGCACTTCCAAGTTGTACTGCCTCATTTAATGGGTTCTTTCTGCTCCTATGCTTTACCCTTCCACCAAGGTGTCCATTTGTTTGTCCGGTAGGACAGCTGAGGCTCCATTATGTCCCAGCTAACATGTGACAGAGGACACAGCCACTGATTTACCCACCTTTTTACTCTGGGGTGCAGCTTTCACGTTGAATCCTCACAATCGTTGCAGATTTAGATGATATTTCATGTGTTGTCCAAACCAAGTGTCTCTTTATTAGATTCACCTCTCCTGTTATCTGATGAATATAATGTGGGACTCTTCGTGCTTTTTAATTCAGTCTTAACACTGAATATTAGCTGCTTTAATCTGTGGGTCTGTCACACACACACACACACTAGCTCCAGCACTGCAGTGCCTCCCCTCTGCAGGTAGAATGCACCCAGAAAGGCTGCAGGGAGGCCAGCTTTAATCTACTGGATTGTTGTCTCTTTCTCTCGGTCATGTTCCCCGTCACACTTCCTCCTTCAGTGTGTCTTCCCCCCTTGTTCTCTCTCTCTGCTATCTACACCTGCAGTAGAGTGCGACGCAGCTCAGCTGTGAAATGCGCATTCACCTTTTGTCTGTCCTGAAGTCATCTAAAGCAAGTGTGTATCCAAGTGTCTCTGTTTCTTTCACTATACGCCTGAGTAAAGTAGACAAAGTAAATACCTGCCAGTCACTTTCACCTATCTGAAACTTGCTAGTACCAGGTTGGTCCCTTCTTCTTCATGGCATAGATTCATCAAGGTGCTTCCTTAGAGATTTTGCTCCGCATCACGCAGTGGCTGCACATCCATGACACCAATCTCTCAATCCACCACATCCCAAAGCTGCTCTATTGGACTGAGATCTGGTGGCTGTGGAGGCCACTGGAGTACAGTGAACTCATTGTCATGCCTAAGAAACCAGTTTGAGGTGACAGCAACAATACTCAGGTAGGCTGTAGCATTTCAATAATGCTCAATTGGTACTATGGGGCCCAAAGTGTGCCAAGAAATTATCCCCACACCATACACCACCATCCCCAGCCTGAACCGTTGATACAAGGCAGGTTGGATCCATCCTTTAACACCAAATTCTGAATGTTGCAGCAGAAATCAAGACCGATGAGGCCAGGCAACAGTTTTTCAATCCTCTTTTTGTCCAGTTTTGATGAGCTCATGCTAATTGTAGCCTCAGTTTCCTGTTCTTAGCTGACAGTAGATTCACCCAGTGTGGTTTTCTGCTGCTGTAGGCCATCTTCAGGGTTGGATGTGTTATGAGTTCAGAGATGGTCTTCTGCATACTTTGGTTGTAATGAGTGGTTATTTGAGTTACTGTTGAACCAGTCTGTCCATTGTCCTGTGACCTCTGGCATCAACAAGGTATTTTGGTTCTCTGGATATTTTCTCTTTTTCGGACTACTCTCTTTAAACCGTAGAGATGGTTGTTAGATCAGCAGATTGTGAAATACTCAGACCAACAGCCATGTTCAAAGTCACTTAAATCACCTTTCTTCCTCATTCTGATGCTCGCTTTGAACTCGTCGTCTTCATCATGTCTACACGACTTAATGCATTGAGTTGCCGCCTTGTGATTGGCTGATTAGATATATTGTTTTGACAAGCAGTTGCACAGGTGTACCTAATGAAGTGGTGACATTTTGTGTTGTCTTGTGTTCCACTATCTTCAGTGCACAATTCTGAGCTTGAAGAGAAATCTCTAAATCAGTGTGACTGCAGAGACACGGCACTTCTCTAGACTGTTGCCTAGACTACGGTGCCAGCTGTTCAACTGAAAAGTTATCTCACAAACTTGTTTGGCTCTAACATTTCATACTTAATTGCTCGATTGACTCACCCAGAGGAGTTGTAATCAAGCTCCTTCCTGAGCCTAATTGAAATGAATC